>JACFYI010003804.1:1270725-1306093 GCA_014898755.1 Handroanthus guayacan | reverse complement strand
CACCTACTTTGAAGCCAAAACAAGGACCCCAAGAGCCACGTCTTGCACCACCTCCTTTGAAGCAAAACCAAGGATCTCAAGGGCAAAAACAAGAATCTCAAAAGCCACATTCTACACCACCTCCTCTTAAGCAAAAACAAAACCCCAAAGAGCCCAAGAAATGTGACAACGAGTCTTGTGAGAAGAGTGCTAAACCTCCACGAGTTCCCAAAGTTTTTTACTCTTGTAATAGAGATGATTCAAGATAGTGATTCCAAAGTTGAGTCCTCTCAAATAAGCGGGTGTTTGGATATGAAACATCATGTGTCTTGATATCTCGTATTCAAATTCTTTATTTCTCAGTGATCATATCTTCTGTTTGTTCACGAGTATAATGGCATGATTCAGTTGTAGTAATTAATAATCTCTAAATATAATAGCCAAAGAGAAAAAATAACAAGTGTTTCCAGCGACAGCTAATAACAAAGATACATAGTAACATATATGGATATATTATTCCACATGGAAATGTACAAACCAAAACATTTTTTCAGGTTTTTTCTGTCAGCAACTCTATCATTTCAGTACACGTTAAACTCAAACTTTCTCATATTTTCACCCCCCAAAGAAAAGAATTAAATTATAAAAAAAAAAAAAAAAGCCAAATAAAATGTCCCTGAAAAAATATTCGCACTCAAACAAATGTACAAATCTAATGTAGAGACCAAAATGCGACTCTTTCTCAGAAAGGATGTACGTTTTTTGTTAATCCGCCGTGGACGTTAGTGAAAAAACCCATTAACTCCGGCCTGTACGGCAAATACGACCTCCGCCGTTCCTCCTTGGCTTTATTCTTCAGATACACCTCATGAGCCGACAACGGCGCCGTTTTACTCTTGCCGCTCTTCTTCACCTTCCCGTTGGTTTTCACTGGTGACTCTTTTTTGTCACTCTTCTCCTCAGTTATCTTTGCTGCCGGCTTCTTAGCCGTGGGCGGCGGCGCGTGGCCGTTGTTGTTTAAGAAAACAAAAGCGTCTCTTCCATCACTATTGCACCTTCCCACGAACTCTTTGAACCGCCAAATCTTGGAAAACCCGGTTGAGTTGCTCTTTTTGCAGACCTCGGGAGACGCCTCCACCGCCTTCCTGCTCGACCACTCGCAGTAAGGCCCCGCGATTTCGTCAGTCCCCGACGTGGATGAAGCCACCTTATCATTCACTTCATTCGTTTCCACAAATACCTTCTTCACCGGCGGCCTCATCGGCAACTTCTCGTCCAAAGAATTCGAATCTTCCCCTGAAAATAGCAAATCCCGGTTGAATAACGGAAATACCGGCTTGATCTGACCGTCCATGAACGCATCCTCGGCCGCAATCGACGTCGTACTTTCTCCTCCACACATAAAGGAAAATTCTTCCTCTCCATCTTCCTCTTCCTCTTCGTCCTCCTCCTCTTCCTGTTCCTCCTCATCATCAACGAAATACTCCATAGCTTCAATTTCTTCTCTTTTTAAATCATCATTTTCCGAACTTCTAATGAGTTTCAGTTGTGCATCAAAATCCTGGCTTAACATGGTTTCCGAGTACAAATCTTGACCTGGGTTGAGCTTTTCTTCAAAACTACCCTGCATATCTGAATTTTTTATCTTGATCTTTGATTTGATAACAAAAATGAAGATATTATTGTTGCGAACGGTGTGAGGTTGAAAACTGAAATCCAAAGAGGGAGAGGTAGTAGTTGGATTGAATGCAAAGAATGGATTAAATGAGGAATATATATATATATACACACACACACAGGTTGTTTGGTCGTAGTTGAGAAATAGATTTACTTTTCAATTAATATTGGTGTCTAGCTTTGAATATACAAACTGTGCAATGTGAAATGATATTTGTCTGCGTGTGATAAAATAACTTTTTAACTCTTTGTTTGCGAACCAAGGAAAATGGAGACGAAATTGAGAGGAAGATGGGGACACGAAATCGATTGCGCGTTGTGTCGTGTTTACGTTGTAAAGAAAGTACGTTCTTCTTAGAAACTTTTGACCTTTCTGTTGGTTTTGACTTTTGACTCTTCAAACATTTGCAACTTGATAGAAATTGTTCAGATTTTGTATTGATGTACATGTGTGATGGATACTCTTAAATTTCAGAGGCTAGAAGATTATCGTACTAGTTCTTTTCTCCTTTTTTTTTTTTTTCCCCTGGATAATTACCTCAACAAACCCAGAGTTCGGTATAATTATCAAATCACCCTATAAAGACTGGATAGTTACAATTTTACTTCATGAAAATTATAAATATCACACGTAGACTTGGATATAAAGGTATAATTATAATTGTGCATAAGTTCGTAAGATGTAATTGTAATTATGCATATCTTTGGAGGTATAATTATAATTATGTATTCATTGAACTGTATAATAGAGGGTGTAATTATAATTATGTATTAATTGTACCTACAATAAATGATGTAATGATAAATATTCAAATTTTAGAAAATATTTTTGTAATTATGTTAAATCTCAGGGTATAGAGATAATTATTTCTTTTTTGGGGGTATTATCTTTGAATTAATGATTTTTGTTGACAACTAATTTTTATGTTGTCGGTTGCTGGATGAAGGCAGCCAACTTAGAAGTCTGGCGAGCATGTATTGATCAGAGTTCCGCGTGGCAGCTTCTAGTTTGAATATAAGTGTTGATAATTCAGATATGAGATACATTTTGTATTCACTATTATTAGGTGCAAAAATGATAAATTTTCCATTTTTTCTTTTTTTTTTTTTTGGGTGCTGTGATATGGGGCAAAAGGGCCAAATGACCGCGTTTGTCCTCATTTTTGTTGAAATATACCCATGCTTTGAGTACCCGACTCGATTCGATTGACCAGCCTCCCTAAAGTCATTAGATGAAATCACTGGATGAACAAGGGCCTAATACAATTAGATTATGTTAATCTCACACTATAAATATATTTAACCAAATTGAGATAAATATGTGTTTTCCATAGATCATTTACTGAATTGTAGGCCTTGTTATTTTTACCTTTTATCTAAATCACCTAAAAATCTTACTAATGTAAGTATCGTTTCCATTGGACAAATTCCTAAGTCTATAATCATATTCTTTGATTTCAAGTTAAGACTTTGACGTTTCTTCAATGACGTAAAATCTTAGTATTCAACCGGATTTTCTTATAATGAATAAATCGAAATCAACTAGCTAGTTCAAATTGACGATCCATTCAAGTGGCACAATTATTATATGAATGTGATTCCATATAAAGCTAGGGTGTCTTTCAATAATAAAAGTTTATTGTTATGAGTGATAATCAGAATGGGCAACCTATATTTAAGTTATAATTGGGATGTACCAACCTAAAAAAGAAAAAGAAAAGAAATGCAAGTAGTAATTTTTCTTTTTAGTTTTAAATAATTGTATGTTTTGATCATTTTAACCTTATATGTTAAATTATAAAATTATGGAACGATAAAGAGACTTGATCCAGTGGAATTCATTTTGTTGCAGGATACAAAATAAATAAATATTTGCTGTAAACATGGAGCTGATTAATTCAAAATATAACCCTACATAGGATATCTTAAATATATTCATATCTGCGTGTATATGTCACTTACTTCGCTGCATAATCTTGATTTCTTCAAATTTTTACTATTATTTCAGTTCATAACTCCTAATGTTATACATAAGTCGTTTTTAGTGAAGTGAATAACACGAAAATCATTATCATACCTTGGAAATTAAATTAAAAATTAACAGAAAAGAATAATGAAAAGACCTGATCCTAAGGCATCAAGCAAGAAAAGAAAATTAAGAAAATTAATTTAATGTTAATAATTATGATCCTTAATGGGGGGAAAAGTCTGAAGTAGCCAGTAATATGTCGCCTGCTGGCATTACCACATTGAATTTAACTTTCAGCAGTTGTAATAAATTTACATAAAATCCTTTGCATAATCAATGACGTGCCTTCTAGAATTTTAATTTTCTTTTTATATTTTTGCTATTATACTCCGAAAAAGCTGACTAAAAAAATTAATTTTTTATAAACCCTCATTTGTGCATAGACTTTTAAATGGCATTTTATTAAAGGAATTTATTTAAGAATACAAGTCCATTTCTAGATTTGAAGATCTTATCTTGAAATTTGTATGGGTGAACTTCCACTTGAAATTTGGTAGAGCTAAGTTGGGTTAAGATTTAACTAGAGTAGAAAAATTGAGTGAAGCGTTAATTAATTAATTAATTGAAATAACTTGTATTAAGTTCACCTTTTTCTTTCACTTGTTGAGGTGCTTTCTGTTAAGTAAAATACTCTTAATAGAAGTATCAATGAAATTAATATCAACACCTCAGGAATTCGGACTTTCTATATATGTCGGTTGATTTTATTATCGCCATATTTAGTTTTGATTTTATTATTATTTTTATTATTTATTATTTATTATTTTTTTCGCAGATTGAAGCATAAATGAACTTTAACCATATCAAACATGAGTCAAGCACAACGAATTTTACATCTCTATATATATTTTGCCATATTTTATCTTATTCAAGTAAAATTCAACTGATTTTACCTTTTGATATTTAATTTATATAGGTGCAACAGATAAAGTTAAATGAGTTTTCAATGACAAGATGGAAACAAAACTTAACTAATTTTATTTAATTTTTTATAACTTCATACTTTTTATGCGTGACATATATAGTTCAAACATCTTTGTATTGTCATTTTCAAATCAAATTTCGACTAACTCAATTTGTCCTGAATTAGCTATTCCCTAAACATGATATTTTTAGGAAACATAGGATACTAAGATGTAAAGAGAATTAAAAGCGTGATTATTTAATTTGATAGCGAAGGCGTTTCGCTGCAATTAAATTTTATAGGTGAAAAAGTAATTACGCATTTATTGGGTGGCCAAAGTGCAATAAATGGGACAATATGCGAAAGAACAGCCAATAAGAACAGTCGGGTCGCTTTAGACATGTTTTTGTGCATTTATGATGGTACAGCCAATACATCCATGATAGTTCTAAAATTCTGAAGTTTGAAATTCAAAATTTATCAAAAATTATTTTAAAAATAATAATTAATAGTTGATAGTTAACAATGAATTAATTGTTTATCATATTTTTAATATATTAATTGGTGATTGGTACTTATAATAAAATGAAAGGGAAAAAAAAAAAAAAAAGGAAGACAATTATTGCAATGGGCCAATAATAATTTCAAAAAGAAGATCTCCCGTTGAAGTCAAACGATGTCTGCTATGTCTGGAATTCAATTATTCTTACTTTATGTTAATTTAATATATCTTTTTTTTTTTTAAGGAAAGTGATTACGTTCAATTATGCATTAATGTCATTATAAGAATACATTTTAAATACAAAATATATGATTAAATACATTTCAAATAATCTAAACTACCATTTGGTAGACAAAGACTACCATTATTATTGCAAGAATGCATTTTAAATACAAAATATATGACTAAATATAATTTTAATAATCTAAACTATCATTCGGTAAATAAAAACTACTATACGGTAGACAAATGCCTACACACTGTCGGTGGAACTCGAATCTAACACTTTCATTACGAAAAAATAGAGGCGGTGCCACTTCATCCAGATGAGGGTAGTGTTAATTTAATATATATGGAAAATCCAATATTTATATACAAATTCACTATTGTTCGTCTTCTTCTAGATTGGAGCTTATTCATTATTTTAATTTTATTTTATTTTGGTGTTTTTTTTTTTATGTCATTGCAATTTAAAATTTGTATAATCTTGACCAAGAATGGATATATTGAAATAGATGATAAATTGATAGAAATTCACTTAATAATATTTGTGAACATATAAACTAGGTCAAAGATCCTTACAATGATAAAATTCTTGTTTGTCACGATAGGACAATAATCTAGAATGTAAATTATTATAATAATTTTATATTAATGTTTTCAATGCTTTTGTGATCATAATCCCCTTGCTTAACAAGATTCTTTACTAGTATTACTTGACCCGGTCTGATGACCGTATACATATATCCACTAATTAGCCCATGTCATTATCTAATAATAAAATGAAATTGACATATTCCACTATAATGTATCTAATTTGTTGGTTTGTTAGAAAGAGAAAATTGAGATTTTCATTTAGAGTGGACAAAATGTTGTGATCATAGAAAATTCTTGAGATTCCTAGCTCATCTGGACTTCTTTTAATAAAATCCAAATATTTACAGACTCTTTTGGATAATTATCTTTTGAATTTTGATATTATTTTTAAATAATATCAAATTAATGTTTTAATTTGATTGGCCCACATATTTAAATGTGCCAAATTCGTAGCAGATACTTTTATAGCCAATTTTAGTTATTAAATTAACCGTAACTAATAATAAAAATTAACATTTGTTGCCGATAATATATAGTTAATTTGTAGCCCTAATTATAAAATTAATTTTCTATTAATTAGTTGTTCGATGGTGAAATTCACATAAAATCCATAATTAAATTATATTGTATTATTAAATGCTATTTTATTAGAGTTACGAAGCCGCGTTCCTAACCATTTAATTATCAAGTTGAAGTACTTCCACAACATAAATGCTTGAGTTTGATGCAATTAAAATTTTAAATTAATAATATTCTGAAAATGTGGCATAAAATTATATGTATATATATTTTTTAATTTGTCTTCCCACGTGTTTTAAGGTTTCAAATATGATAATTCTACTTAAATAATGTGCGTCAGTATTCTTGAGAGTTGTTCGCATTTCTCATTGATTCATTACTAATAATTTTGAAGTTAGAGGCCGGTTGGACTTTAAAAAATAAATAAATAAATAAATAATGAAGAAGAAGCAACAACTACTACTACTGAACTGGCCAGGTTGGATTTATGTATGGTAGTTGGTGCCTACCTGAATTTTGATATTAATAAAATCTTCATTTTTTCACTAATAATTTCTCAAATAATCTTTTCTAGACATATCTCCATGATTTCCACTTGAATTACTATCACGTTAAGCCCCGTATAAACCTTTTTTTTTTTTCAATTTTTTGAGATTACAACGATTTGAATATAAGGGGAGAAGTATTTTCTGTGGTATTTGAACTTAGGTCGTTAACCTAGTAAACTGCATCCATGACCACTTGGACCAATAATTGATCCCAGTATAACCATCCTAATGGCCGCTAATTTTAGCTATAATATTTTATTAGCCTGGTTCGTTTTAATAAGATCTAATTATTCAATTTGCTTCAATGACAAACTATTATCCTCTCAAAAAAAAAAATGACAAATTATTATGACAAGATCTAGGGAGTTCCACTTAAAAAAAAAAAAAGGACACTTGTTATGAAAAGAAATTGCAATGAAGTTAATTCTGTAACTAGAACTATAAATTAGATACAAATCTTTTTTATGAAATATAATTTTTTAAAACAAAAACTATTAATTATGGTCAATTTTGTTGTTAAGTTAGTTACAATTAATTCCCAAACATATAATATTGTTAAAAATAATATTTTAAATTTTTGTACAGAAAAAGGGGCTCCCAGACGTGTTTGTTTAGATATCTTTATAGCTAACTTTTAGCTGCGAAGCTGATCATGCCTAATAATTTTATTTATTTATTTTAAACATCTGTTAGGAAAATGAAACAACTCATTTCCGTACCAAAATTCGGCTTCCACACGTGTTTGTGCGTGGTGTTTCCCTTTCATCTCATTGGTTAGTTCGCACGCCATGGTTTGTGTGGCCCTGAATTAGTGAAATGTCAATGGCACAACCTCCTACGCGTTGGGCCTGATGAGGTTGATTAAGCTTTTTCCATTCTTGTTGGGTCCGATGACATTAACCAGCGCACTAACAGTACTCTCACTGATTGGGCCTGAAGGCTCTAACTGTATGACACGGCCTAGTCCTAAAACTTCGAGCGGTTGCTTGCTTGCTGCTTGCCTAATAAAAGGGGAGCTGATTGCAATTTGTAACTCTGTTGAAGCTTATTACGCAATTTCTGCAATTATTTTATTGCCAAAAAAAAAAAAAAAAAAAGTGCATTCTATGTTTTGATCCAATTAATAATATCATCCCCAGAAAATAATAACATTCAATCAATACATAAATATCAATACTTCGATACATTCAAAGATTAGATTTATTCACTAGCACCAAAAAAAAAAAAAAAGATCTAAGTTACTATATATGCATGTATATAAAATATTTATTTGTTTATTTATAATAGTAAATATTGATAGTTGATACTTCTATACTAATCAATAATTAGTAATATGGTTGATTGATGAAAGTAGGAAAATACCTTATTAATTTCTTTCCATTTTTTTTAAAAAAAAGGCATAACTCCTGAGGATAATAAATATTTATTAGATGAAAAAGTAAGTAAATATATAAATATTCTTCTATTGTGAATTAAAGAACTATATCTATTGTTGCCAGTTGTTTTATTTAAATTATAATCATATTAAACTATTCCTTATCATATTTGGCTATGAATCTATGTGCTTATGTTCATAATCTCTTTGAGTTAACTATAAAATTTGTTGACACAATAGGAAAAAATTGAAGAGCCTAAAATCCTAAGAAATCTGTAACCCAAGCCTTTGAACTCTATTTCAAGTCATGTTTCATCTTTTATTTCATTGAACTGGTCCTGACTAAAGCCCTATGGATGAAGTAATGCCAATTTCCTCTTATAAACCCTTCTTTCAGGGGAGGTCAGGGATTAAGAGGGTGTTTGGGTGAGCTTATAAGCTCTTAAAAACATCTTATAAGATGTTTAAGAGCTTATAAGATGTCATGAAGTGTTTGGTAAAATTTTTTAAAAATGATCTTTTTAGCTCCAAAAATAAGATGTTAAGAGCTTATAAGTTCTATTTAAAAAAGTAAGGAGTTCCCAACTTATTTTTAAGATCTTACCATCTACTTTTATTTTTAATCATTTTAATTACAATATTGCCATTACTAATATTTTATAAGTTAAAAGGTCTTATTTTATCCAAACACTTTAACAACTTATTTTTAAAATAAAATCCAACATCTTTTAAGCTCCAAAAACATCTTATAAGATGTAGGAACTTATAAGATGTTTTAAATAAGCTTAGCCAAACACCCTCTAAATCCCCTTTCAAAGCCCAAAAAAAGGAAGAAGAAAAAAAAAAGGAACTAGTCATCTATGCTATGTGTATTACATTTACAACTATGTGTTTTTATAGAAAAAATTGAAACATTGAACATGTATTCTTGCAATGGAATAGAAGATGAAACATGAAATCCAATTTGAAAATTAAATTCCATGAAAAAAAGAGTCATGTCTTGTGTAAATCCCTTAAAAACACCCTTAACACAATTTCACATTTCTTTGCAAATTAGTAATTACAACATGAACAAAAGCTAAAAAACACAATAAATTTTAACCATACTATCGAGTGATAGAAATTAAAAGAACCAAAACATAATAAATAAACCACTAGACTACTAAACATGTACCCTTTGAGAAAGATCACCATGCAAATCAAATCCCTACACATTTTCAGCAAATCTAACTTCTGGTCTTTGTCCTCCATTATGACCATGAGGTGACTTCCCATTTCCTCCTCCATTATGACCATGAGGTGACTTTCCATTTCCTCCTCCATTATTCCCCACTTTATAACCAGAAGGCATTCTCTTATGATCAAATCCAAATTCTATGTCCCCATCTCTCATATTCAAGCTCTGTTTTTGCCTCGATTCCCACTCTTTAGGCCCCAAAACTCGGTTCTCTTTATCAGCTTTAGGGTGGTGGTGCACCTCCTTGCTGTGGTGGCTCCGGCGGCTGCACAGCCGTCCCAGCACACAGGCAATGCCGGAGACGACGACGATGATGGCGAGGACAATGAAAACGGGTCCAAATGAGCCGTTGGAGTGGGGAGAACTAGGTTGTCTGATGACAGGATTTGGATACGTATTGTATAGGGGTTGTTGTGACATTTTGTTTTTGTTCTTTGAGTGAAAAGAAAGGGAAGGTTTGGAGATGGAACAAGAGTTGATTGTGGTATGGGATGGGTTTATGTAATAAGAGGGGTTTTGTGTTTTTGAATTGGAAAAGGAGCGATTTTTCTTTAATGAAGAGACAAGTAAAGATATTCTTGTTGTGTCCTTTGCTGCAAGGGAAGCGTGTTTGTTTCTTTGAAGGACAAGAAAGAGAGATTTTATTTGGATACTTTGAGCATCACGTCGATCAATGAAAAGTGTGTCTACTGCTTTTGCTTTATTGTTAAGGTTAAGACATTGTGGAATTAATCACTTGATGAGGATAACATTTAAATTAAAATTACTTATATGTCCTTTTAATTTTCAAGAAGGACATGTTGCATCTGAGTTGATTCCATTTGGTAATTAGATATATACAATCCACTCCGAATTGGATAATTTATTTCAAAACTATGTTTCATTTCATATTCCATTTAATGAATGTATGTCAAAATATATTAAATATTTTCTTATAAAAATATTTTCTTATAAATCACTCATATATATACATATATATATATGTATATATCTCTACGGTTGTCAATTACTCTTCTTCTTAATACTGGCACTGCATTGACAATTGGGTACCATTCTAATTTTATTGTGCTTTTAAGTTTTAAGCAAGCTCGAAACAACGATTTGACTTTTCGAATATGAAACTCATCCTAAGGGAAAGATTATCCTATCCATATCAATATGTATGGATGCATGTATTGTCTATAAAGCATTCTTTATATTGTCTAGAGCTCATAAGTTAATTAATTGAAAGTGCTTCTTTAACTTATTCTATTCAAGGATATATACGAATCATATTATTAAAAAATGGTCCATTTAAGAGTGTGAAAGATGTTAGTTGTACATTCGAATAGTATCATCCATAATGTAAAGCTTTCCAATGAATAATGTTAGATGGTCTAATTTATGACATTATGTGCTTGATTTGCGTGTCTTTATTCTTTGCTTTATGGCAAAGTGGAAATGTGTCAATTATTGCATAATAATGCGTATAGATATAATATAATGCACTGAAACTTGACACTCTGGTCTAAGCCTCGGTAGATGGAAAAGAGACCTCAATAAATCTTCTAAAGTATCTTTAATTAGTCTTGGTCTACATCGCACGTAGATCCAACCCCATTATAAGAATTTTGGTAATTAAAAAAATACATTGCATGTTTTGTGAAAACAAAATATTTTGCAACCAAATATTATATTAGAGTAATAATAGGAATGTGGGGTAATAAGAATAAGAATAGCAAGTCTAAGACACGCAACTACAATAGAATTAGACTGTGATTTTTCATGTGGGTTCGTGGGAGAGAAAATTCTTCTTTTAGGATCCCTAAATATTTCAAAATATATAATGCTTGATTTTAAGATGACATGAGAATTATTGCAAGGTCCTTATGAAAATCTTTCGACCCTTAAGTTAGTGAAAAATTGAAAAAGAGTATTGTTGATCTATCATATACCTATCAGTAGACAAATATTTATAGTATTAGCTAGTTATTAATTTAATATATTGCCATAGTTTGAGCTATTAATTATAACCCTCAAATTCAAGAGATAATGATGAGTGAAGCATTCGAAACATTGATCAACTTTGGTGAGTTTAATAGGATAGATTCGGATTCCCAAACCGACCCAAACTAGTGGATCTTGGGCTTTTCACGAAGCTATTATAACTTTAATGACAATTATACTCTATATAAAGTATCAAATTGATAGTATATTGTCATATAGTTTATATAAAATGCAACTTAGTTTTAACCAAATCTGGTAAGCCCCCACTATCAACTATAAAGTCATCTCTACTATAAAAGAATAATCAATCCCATTAGATCTCAAATTAGACTATGATGTAATTATAGTGGATATATTATTTATATTTTAGTTAATAAATACATATGATTAGATGTGTATTATAATTTAATCTATATAGATTATATTTTTTATTATTTTATAAACGCATTGAATGTGTACTTAATGCATGGTTATATAATTTGAACAGCATGCCCATATGACTAAATTGGGTTCATATTGAAATTCAAATTAACATATATCGATGTTTTGGTAGCACCTTTTTCCCGGACTGGCCCAAAGTCTAAAATTATGGGCTTCAGATAAGACCCAACAAAACCTATATCCAAGAAATGGATCCTAAAAACTTCACTTTTTTATCAATGGGCTGGTGTTGGGCCCAATTCCCATGGAAGAAGCCTAAAAGTAGAAAGATTTGCCAAACATCTCATCTCGTGCATCACATCATCATCCTCATTTTCATTTCAAGATTTGAAGACAAAATTATCTTGCTAAAGCTTGAAAGAGATTAAGAAAAAAATTATTTCTCCCTTAGACTACAAGTAAGAGACATTCTTTTCATATACATCGTTTTCATTCTTTTCTTTTTTTTTATTTAATTAATTTGTTATTCCTAGAATATGCTCTTTTGATGGGAATTCAGATATATTAATGGGAATAGAAAAAACGAAAAAAGAAAAGGAAAGAACACTTTTTTCCACTAACTTTTTATTTAATTCTATGGGAAGTTTCGGATATTAATTAAGAAAAAGACTCAGACCTCTCATTCACACAGTAAATCGTATACATTAAGCAAAGAATCTTGTACTACAGTACTAACCTGCGTAGATGCAATTGACTCAACAGTGGGTCGTCTTAATCTTGCAAACAATGAAAAAGAAAAAAAGAAAAAAATTAATCTTGCAAGCAATTATTCCCACGTACGTGTGTTATCTGTGTCGGCCCCCTTCTTGACTTCGAACTTGACGAGGAAATTCTAGGCAAATAATAGATGACTTTCGTATTTTCTCTTCCTTGTATATAAATACGGCCCTTCTGAATATCTGAAGTCTCATAGTGTTGAGGTTCCTTATTACGTTTGTGTGATAACTTTACCTTAGTCAAGATTTGGGTTTTTACAGTTCGCAATGGCGAGCCCAGCAAATGGTAAGCGTGAGATAACTGATGGGGATACCAGATATGATCTTAGTTCGATTTTATTCTCTTCAAACAGGGATTACCTTATTCGGAACAATGGTGATCAGGTATTTTCTAAGTTACTGAATTGTTTTCAGCTTGTCTTCTTGATTCAACGGGTTCATTTGTTGTTGTAGTTCTATTGAAGTTCGGCAAAATATGTGTTTCTGTTATTTTTCTTGCAATTTGTTTTCTTGGTTTTAAGGATTTATTCTTGTTGTAGTTTGTCTTGCAGTTAGAATGATTCGTGTTTCTGATGTTTAACTTTTGGTCTTCTGGGAATCGTGTGTTCATGAATTGTGAGCTGGTTTTGCATCTAAGCTGTTTGTTAGGATTACTCAATGAGGGTTTCTTGCAATACTTTCTGGGCTTGATCAAATTGTAAAAAGAATCAAATTTTTGCTTGGGGTTTAAGCTAATTGTTGAACCACTTAAATGGAAACTGGATGAGTTGCTGGAACACATAAACCAGGTTAGGGCTATATATTTGCTGGGATTTTTCTACTTTAACCACTGGAAAGTCTTGAATCTTTTACACTGTATTTGAATCATGTTTGTGGTACGTTGGATGAAGAAAGCGAGGCTTGATTATATTAAGTGGTGATTTATTGGTATAGTGTTTCACCGTATAATTCTGTGTTTTGGAAATCTAGTTGAATATTTTTTCTTTTTTTTTTTCTCTGCATAATGTTTCGAAACCACTGGCTCCATTAAGAAAAGTAAAGAAAGCTCTCATGGATTGCTTTCAATGTGATCACTTACTCATTGCATCTTTTGCATATAGGTTTTATTATGTTATGGTCCATTTGGCTTTATTGGCAAGTGCTATTATACGAAAAGAAAATTGCTAAATATTTATTAGATTTTGTAGGTCAAAGCTGATAGCTTAAATGGAAAGATAGTTGGGTTGTATTTCTCTGCATCATGGTGCGGTCCGTGCCAACGTTTCACCCCAAATTTGGTGGAGGTTTACAATGAACTCCTGCAAGCAAACAAATTTGAGACTGTGTTCGTCTCTGGCGATGAAGATAATGAGTCATTTGATGCGTATTTCTCTAAGATGCCTTGGCTTGCAATTCCATTTTTGGATTCTGAGATACGTGAGCGGCTCGATGAGTTGTTCGCTGTCAGTGCAATACCACACCTTGTAATCCTCGATCAGAATGGGAAGGTATTGACGAGCGAAGGAGTGGAAGTTATCCAAGAACATGGGGCTGAAGGATATCCATTTAGTTCTGAACAGATTGAGAAACTCAAGAAACAAGAGGAAGAAGCTAGGAGGAATCAGTCTCTGAAATCCTTACTGGTGTCGCGAGCTAGGGACTACGTGATTACGGCTGATGGGAAAAAGGTGACTTTCATGCTCTGGGTGCCCCAAAAGTATACAATACGAGTGTTAAAAATTAAGTCACAATTCATTTTAGCACTAATGGACGATAATTTTTGCAAAAAGTAGTATATTAAATTGTTCTTATGAAATGTTAGTGACAAATATACAGTGACAAGAAAAACTTTTGCTATAGGTTGTAACTAGATATTCAATGTCGATAGGTTGTTCACTACTCGTGTGTTACTAATTGTCAATGACGGCAGGTTAAATATAACTTTTTTGTCGCTATTAAGCTTGTCAAAATCATTATTATGACTGAATAATTTTTTCTGTATCACTTGATATATTGTCACTAGTCTACTTTTCCATGTAGTGGAAAAGAACCCCGTTATGTTTGTTTTAGTCTGTGGAGTAATATTGATATCCTCTATCTTTTACCTTACAAGGTACCTGTGGCGGAGCTCGAGGGTAAGATTGTGGGCTTGTATTTTGTGTTGGCTACATTCAATGGATGCCTTGCTTTTAATCCGAAGCTCATCGAAGTATATAAGAGCCTGAGAGAAAAGGGAGAGAATTTTGAGATTGTGATGGTACCCCTTGATGATGATGAAGAATCATTTAAAGAAAAGTTAGAAAACATGCCATGGTTTTCGTTGCCCCTCAAGGACAAATGCTGTGCGAAGCTAGTCCGATACTTTGAACTGGAAAGCCTCCCAACTCTGGCTGTGATTGGGCCTGACGGGAAGACACTTCGTTCGAACGTTGTTGAAGCCATTGAGGAACATGGTGTAAAGGCCTATCCATTCACGCCTGAGAGATTTGTCGAGCTTGAAGAGATAGAAAAGGCGAGGAGGGAAGCACAAACACTTGAATCCATTTTGGTGTCAGAAGACTCTGATTTTGTTATTGGAAAAGATGGCATCAAGGTAAGCAGGGTAACGTTAAGAGGATGTTTGGGTGAGTTTATAAGTTTTTCAAAATATATCATAAGCTCACCAAGCTCATGACATTTTCTAAGCTCGAAATCTTATTTTGCTTGTAATATATTTTATTCAAGTATTTCAATAACCCATGTCTGGAATAAAATCGAATATCTTATAAGCTCCAAATTATAGATGTTTCAAAATTCTTGGCAAAAAACCCTCTAAGCTTATTCATTAGTTCATTCACTCGTGAAGTGTGAACTTTTGCCCATTCGACTTTGGGATAATGTTATTTCTAACATGAAGATGTTCTCATTACAGATTCCAGTGTCTGATCTTGTTGGGAAAACTGTACTGCTTTACTTCTCTGCTCACTGGTGTCCCCCTTGCCGAGCTTTCTTGCCTGCACTAATGGAAGCATATCACAAAATCAACGAAAATGGCAATGTACTCGAAGTTGTCTTCATCTCCAGCGACACAGATCAAACATCCTTCAATGAATTTTTCTCAAAGATGCACTGGCTGGCCCTTCCTTTCGGTGATAAACGAAAGGAATCTTTGAGTCGCACATTCAAGGTCAGAGGCATCCCAATGGTTGTGGCAATTGGCCCGAACGGCAAAACTGTCTCTACTGAAGCCCGAGAACTCATCATGTCTCACGGTGCAGAAGCCTATCCATTCACTTCTGAACGCCTCAAGGAGATCGAAGCATCATATGAGAAGATGGCCGAATCATGGCCTAAGAAGGTGAAGTATCCAGTTCATGATCATGAGCTTATCCTCACTAAGCACCAGTTTTTCAACTGTGATGGTTGTGGTGAAGAAGGGCGTGTTTGGTCGTACTATTGTGAGGATTGCGAGTTTGATCTTCACCCAAAATGTGCTTTAGACGAGGACAGCAAGGAAATGAAAGGTGAAGATGAAGGAAAAGAATCAGTTGGTGAAGAAAAGGGGCCAGGAGAAGGGTGGATTTGTGATGGAGAAATGTGTTATAGAGATTGAGTTTTGAAGTGGCAAATAATTGGTGCATAAATTATGAAGGTGTGATGCAGGCATAAGAGAGATTGTGTTTTGAAATATTGTGTGCGGTTGGTGTGTTTTGAGACGATAATGCATATGATCATATGATTTTATGCTGTTGTAATAGATCAATATCATATATAAAACCTCAAATATGCTATCAAGTTTCAACTCTAGGTTGTTTGGGTGTTTTTTTTTTTTTAATTTATTTTATTAGTTTTTATTTTTTTGGGGGTTCCCCTCGAAATAGTTTTGCATTTTTCCGAAATGCCGCTAATGCACTAAGATATTTAAAATAACTCATGTTCCTAATTCACTTTCAATATGGTATATTATATAAATAGTTAGTACGTATTCAATAATTAAAATATAATTAAATTATTCAATATAAGTGTAAATAATTAAATAAGAAATAACATGATTTAACTTTGTAGTGGGTTATGACTGATCACTAATTATTAAGCATCTCACGAACACCATAACATCATATGAAAATATTATCACTAGGAATTTGGTGATTATTTATATATAGTATAAATATACACAGAATCTTTTATTAAAATTATATATGTATCCCTCCGAGCAAATAATAATAATTAGGATTAATTACATTTGACTACCTTTGAAGATTAGGAAATTACCAACTACCACCCTTGTGGTTTAAAAATTACAAATTAACCCACATAAGTTTGTGAAATTATAAAATCATCCATTCTGTTAGGGTTTTTGATGGAAAAGTGTTAAATGACTATTTGCTCTGGCATATTCCATTAAGGTAGTGGTTAGTAATTTTATAATCTTCGAGGGTAGTAAAACGTAATTATCTGACATGTATATCTCTTTTTTGTAATTAATTTTCAAAAAAAATTAAATTATCCGGCATGTATATCTCTTTTTTTGTAATTAATTTTTAGAAAAATTAAAATTATTTTTAATTACTAAAGATAATTTGTTTAAAAAAATTTAAATTTTTTTATGTAATTATTTTTAGTTTAATCTTTTAATATTAAAGAATATTAAAAACAATTAATTTTATTTTGTGTAATTATTTTTTTAGGAAAATAATTTTTTTGTATACTTTTCTTTATTTTTTTGGCAAATTTTTTCTATAATAAATTTTTGAAATGATTTTATGTAATTAATTTTCTCTAATTTTATGAAATAATTCTAAAATAATTTCTAAAAATAAAGTTGATGCTCACGTGGGTGCTAAGAATGTTGGTAAGTTTTAAGGCCTTTTATTTAGATATTTTTTTTTTTATTTATTTCTTACTTAAATGACAAGTTTTTCCTTACGTGATGTTGATGTAAGTCATTTTTCAGCAAAATATTGTTGAAAAGTTGACTAAAGAACCAAAGTGGTATAAATTTATTAGTTTAGGAACCCTAAAGTCAAAAATAAAATATGAGGGACTAAAACGACAAAAAATGAAAATTTTAGGGACTACTAGTGAAAATTGTCCTAATTATTATTATATAAAAAATAATATAAAATTATTTTTAAATGAATTATATTTGATAACAAAAACTAATTTTAATTTCTTTAAAATAAAATTACATAAATAATTACAAAAAATTATTTTAGAAAAAAGGGCTAATTACATTTGACTATCTTCGGATATTAGAAAATTACCAACTAACTACTCTCGTGGTTTAAAAATTACAAATTAATCCCCATAAATTTGTGAATTACAAAATCTTCCATTGCATTAGGGTTTTTGACGGATATCCATTTCCTAAACAGCTTCAGCTTATTTAACTCATAATTTACAACCATATTTTGCCCATTAAAATGCAAATTATTGCATCTGATCCAAACTTTATTTCCAAATTACTCCGGGCTATGGTGTTGCTGGCGTAGTGGTTAAAGTTGGGAGTAAAGGGAAGGACCTAAAGGAAGGAGATTGAAATGTATGGAGACATCATTGAGAAAGCTGTGGATGAGCCAAAACAGTTGGGAAATTTAGCGGAGTACACAGTTGCTGAGGAGAAATTATTGGCTCTGAAGCCCAAGAATCTTGATTTTGTGCAGGCTGCTTCTATCCCTCTTGCTATTGAGACAGCTTATGAAGGTCTTGAAAAAGCTGGTTTTTCCGAGGGACGATCTATTCTTGTTCTTGGAGGAGCTGGTGGCGTTGGATCCTTTGTTGTTCAGGTGAAGTTCTTCTTAGTCACCATGCACTAAATCTTGAATTAAAGCATGTTTAGATAAGCTTTATAAGTATGGATAAGGTTTGGACCAATTATAAAATCTCTCAGTATCTTCTAAAATTACGAAATACAAGGAAGAAATTTGATGTTTGTGTCTATCTTGTAGATTTTTATAGTCAGTTACAGAAATTTTTTCAAACCTGCCTTTGTGAGAAACTCGGTTGATGTTTGTTTCCATCTTATAGATTATGTTTACTCCCATCTTGCAAATTTTACTGCCATTATCAGTTGCCATTACAGAATTTGTGGACATGATGGTACACCCTTGATATTTGCTTTCATCTGATAGATTTCACCAGAAGTTCTTTCTAAAATCACAAATACCTTTAATTCTCCATTGGTGTTTGTCCCCATCTTCATGATTTTGTTGGGGGTCCATCCCATGTGATGGACCCCACCACTTTGGAAAAGAAAAAAATAAAAAATGAAAAAGGAAATGTGAATGTACGGAAAATTCAGCGGCTGCAGCAGCATTGTTTGAATGTATGGTTTTCAAATCGGAGCAGCTCCTTTTTTGCCAACTTTGTCAAAATTGGAGGGTGATTTTGCAGTTGCAAATGATCAGAATTGCCTATAAATACTTAAATAGACAATGAAAGTCAGCAAGATTTGAGAGAAAATAGGAAAGAGAGGAAGAAAGAAGAGAGAAAAAAAAATTACAGAGAAATTACTGATTTCTCAAAAAGTGTTTCAAATAAAAATAGAGTGTGTTTTGAGAGAAAAAAAAGTGAGAAAAATATTTGATATTTTTCATTCTCCCTTAAAATAGTGATATTATTTTATTTGATTCTCCAAGTTGAAAAACTTGACAATTTTGTAATCCAGAAAATATTTTCCTGAAAAATTTATTTGTGTACCCCTATTTATTTTAGGGAGAATATTGTAATCTTACTATAATCATGGTGGAAGATTTTATGGGATTACGGTCCCGTGATTTTTTTCCAGTTGGATTTTTCACGTAAAAATTTTTGTCTTCTTTATTTCTCATTTTTTGTTATATTTGGAATTCTTGGTTTGGTCCCATTTTTAATTCCAGTACAAGAAAAAAGAATATTATTTTCGCTGCGCCGGTGCCATTTATTTTGGTATCCCTGTCCGTCTTTCCCAACAAGTGGTATAAGAGCCACGTTAAAGTCAGTTTTGCGGATTAAAAATGAAGGACTCGTCATCTCTCGGTGGGATATTCAAATTAAACGGCTCAAATTATTCTATTTGGAAGCCGAGCATGTTGGATCTTCTTTATTGCAAAGATCTATATTTACCATTACATGGTGATACTACCAAACCAAATGATATGAATGCAGATGAATGGAAAATTCTGCACAGAAAAACAGTCGGGTATATTCGGCGATTCCTTGAATATAGTATCTTCCATCATTTTGCAAATGAGGAAAAAGCTGATGTTCTATGAAAGAAAATAGAGGCCATGTTTGAGAGGAAAAATACTTTAAACAAAGCTTCCATTATTTCAAAAATTGTTCGGCTCAGGTACAAAGAAGGTGCTAACATGACAGAGCACCTAAATGCTTATCAGGGCCTGATAAATCAATCCATCAATATGAAAATACCTCTCGATTATGAAGTGATTGCTTTATTGCTACTGAGTTCACTGCCTGATAGTTGGGACACGCTTGTGGTGTCACTCAGCAACTCTGCCCCAAATGGAGAGTTGACTTTGCAAATAGTCAAAGATTGTCTTCTTAACGAAGAGTCCAGACGAAAGGAGCATGAAACTATTTCTGAACCAAAAGTTTTGATAACAGAAAATAGTGATAAACGAGGAAGAAGCAATAACAGAGGTTCTCTAAATAAAAGAGACAAATTCAGAGGAAAGTCCAAGTCCAAAAAGAATTTCAAATGCCATTATTGTGGTGGTCTAAATCACTACGAAAGAGATTGCAGAAAGAAGAAAAGGGACCAACGAAATGAAAATAATGAAAATAAAAATAATGACAAAGACACAACAGCAATTGCAGCTGATGGTGATGTTGTCATTATTTGTGATGATGCATGTGTCAGTTCATCATGCCAACAGACTGATTGGATCATTGATTCAGGAGCTTCATACCATATCACACCCTATAAAGATATGTTCACATCTTACACCAGTGGTAGCTTTGGCAAAGTTCGAATGGCTAACCATGGTGTAACGGAGATCGTCGGCAAGGAGATATAACTTTGGATACTGATACAGGATGCAGATTGCTTCTCAGAAATGTTAAGCACATTCCTGATATTCGGCTCAATATTATTTTCACTGGCAAACTTGACGATGATGGTTATGCCAATTACTTTGGTGAAGGAAAATGAAAACTCACCAAAGGTTCTCTCGTTGTTGCTAAAGGTAGAAAACAAAATTCTCTCTACCTAATGCAAGCTAAATTATTCAATGGAGAGGAAAATGCTACTATCGAAAATTCCTCCATTGAGCTGTGGCATAAGAGGCTTGGACACTTGAGCTAAAAAGGCTTACAACTTTTGGCCAAGAAGAAACTACTCCTTGAAGTGAATGGTATGCCGTTACAAACCTGTGTTGATTGTTTAGTCGGTAAACAACACAGAGTTGCGTTTCAAAGTTTTTCTCCCTCAAGAAAAATCCATCCGTTGAATTTGGTGCATACTGATTTATGCCATATGAAAGACAGAACTCTTGGTGGTGCATTGTATTTTGTCATATTTATTGATGATTTCTCTAGAAAAATTTGGTGTTTTGCTTTGAAATTTAAAGACCAAGTTCTCGAGGTTTTTAAGCATTTTCAAGCAAAAGTTGAAAGAGAAACAGGAAGGAAGCTGAAGTGCGTTCGTGCAGACAATGGTGGTGAATATCAAGGTCCATTTGAACAGCATTGCAATGACCATGGTATCAGACTCGAGAAGAGTGTTCCAAAAATACCTCAACACAACGGTGTAGCAGAAAGGATGAATAGGACAATATGTGAAAGCATAAGATGCATGTTGTCACATTCCAAATTGCCTAAATCTTTTTGGGATGAAGCAATGAGGACTGCAGTTGATCTGATTAATCTTTCTCCATCAGCTCCTTTGGGTGGTGACATTCCAGAAAGAGTTTGGACGGGAAAAGACATTTCGTATAAATACTTAAGAGTGTTTGGATGCAGGGTCTTTGTACACATTCCAAAAGATGAAAAATCCAAGCTAGATGATAAAACAGAATCATGCATTTTCTTGGGTTATGGCCATGAAGAGTTTGGCTACAGATTGTGGGACCCAGTAAATAAAAAAGTTATCAGAAGTAGGGATGTTGTGTTTTGTGAGGAACAAGCAGGCAATGACACGAAGTAAAATGAGGAGACATAATCTCTCCTAACAATTCAGTGAATATAGATCCAGCTCCTTCACCTACAATTCAAACTCACAGGGGAGATGAACAAGATGGTGCAACTGATGAAGAGCCAGTTAATGCCGAGATACCACTTATGCAGGGTGATAATATCCCTTTAGAACCACCAGTTAGAAGGTCTACCAGAGAAAGACGACCCTCTACCAGATACAGTCCACATGAGTATGTGATACTTACTGACGAGGGAAAGCCAGAGAATTTTACGGAGGTAATGTCACATGATAAAAAAAAAATGATTGCAGGCAATGAAAGAAGAGCTAAAGTCCTTGCAAGAAAATCACACTTTTGATCTGGTGAAACTGCCAAAAGGAAGAAAAATGTTAAGAAACAAGTGGGTGTACAAGCTCAAGACTGAAGAGTATAACCCACAACCAAGATACAAAGCAAGATTGGTTGTAAAAGGCTTCAGTCAAAAGAAGGGTATTGATTTTGAAGAAATCTTCTTACCTGTGGTAAAGATGTCTTCAATCAGAGTTGTTCTCGGAATTGCTACCAGCTTGAATTTGGAGATCGGACAACTTGATGTAAAGACTGCATTTCTTCATGGTGACTTAGATGAAAAAATCTACATGAAGCAATCGGAGGGGTTCAAAGTAAAAGGAAATGAGAACCTAGTGTGCAGGTTAAGAAAAAGCTTGTACGGCTTGAAACAAGCCCCAAGACAGTGGCACAAGAAATTTGACTCCTTCATGATATACTATGGTTACAGCAGAACCAGCTCTGACCACTGTGTATTCTTTAAGAAATTCTCTGATGGCGATTTCATCATACTACTTCTGTACGTTGATGATATGTTGATTATGGGTCATGATGCTAGCAAAATTGACAAGCTAAAGAAAGAGCTTTAAAAATTTTTTGCTAGGAAGGACCTAGGACCAGCTAAGCAGATTCTTGAAATGAAATTTTCAGAAATAGGACAACCAAAAGTCTTTGGTTATCTCAAGAACAGTACATTGAGAAAGTTCTTGCGAGATTTAACATGAGCAATTCTAAGTCTGTCAGCACTCCATTCGCAGGTTACTTTAAACTCAGTTCTATGCAGTGTTCTACAAGTGAGAAAGACAAGGAAGAGATGGCGAAGATACCATATGCTTCTGCAGTTGGCAGTTTGATGTATGCTATGGTATGTACGAGGCCAGATATTGCCCATGCGATCGGTGTTGTAAGCCGATTTCTTTCCAATCCTGGAAAAGATCACTGGGCAGCTGTTAAATGGATATTTAGGTATCTGAGAGGCACTTCCAAAGTATGTTTGAAATTTGAAAATAGTCAACCTGTGTTGGATGGATACACAGATGCAGACATAACAGGAGATATTGATTCTAGGAAATCCACATCCGGATACCTGATAAAATTTGCAGGGGGAGCTGTTTCTTGGCAATCAAAACTTTAAAAATGCGTGGCATTATCCACAACAGAAGCAGAGTATATTGCAGTGACAGAAACATGCAAAGAAATGTTGTGGTTGAAGAAGTTTTTGCAGGAGTTAGATTTAAAGCAAGATAAGTACACGTTATACTATGATAGCCAAAGTATGATTCACTTGAGTAAGAATTTTACTTTTCACTCAAAATCGAAGCACATTGATGTGAGGTACCATTAGATTCAAAACATACTAGATGAGAAGTTGATACAATTTAAAAAAGTAAACACAGATGAAAATGGTGCAGATATGCTTACAAAGTCTTTGCCAAGAGATGAGCTAGAAGCATGTAGAAGTTATGCAGGATTGGTGAAGTCCCCCACATGAGATGGAGGGGGAGAATTGTTGGGGGTCCATCCCATGTGGTGGACCCCACCACTTTGGAAAAGAAAAAAATAAAAAATGAAAAAGGAAATGTGAATGTATGGAAAGTTCAGCGGTTGCAGCAGCATTGTTTGAATGTATGGTTTTCAAATTGGAGCAGCTCCTTTTTCGCCAACTTTGTCAAAATTGGAGGGTGGTTTTGCGGCTGCAAATGATTAGAATTGCCTATAAATACCTTGCTGTGGAGGAGTTAAATAGACAATGAGAAGCAGCAAGATTTGAGAGAAAATAGGAAAGAGAGGAAGAAAGAAGAGAGAAAAAGAAAATTAGAGAGAAATTAGTGATTTCTCAAAGAGTGTTTTAAATAAAAATAGAGTGTGTTTTGAGAAAAAAAAAAGTGAGAAAAATATTTGATATTTTTCATTCTCCCTTAAAATAGTGTTACTATTTTATTTGATTCTCCAAGTTGAAAAATTTGACGATTTTGTAATCCAGGAAATATTTTCCTGAAGAATTTATTTGTATACCCCTATTTATTTTAGGAAGAATATTGTAATCCTACTATAATCATAGTGGAAGATTTTATCGGATTACGGTCCCGTGGTTTTTTCCCAATTGGGTTTTCCACGTAAAAATTCTTGTCTCTTTTATTTCTCATTTCTTACTATATTTGAAATTCTTGGTTTGGTCCCATTTTTAATTCCAGCACAAGGGAAAATAATATTATTTCTACTGTGCCGGTACTATTTATTTTGGTATCCCTGTCTGTCTTTCCCAACAGATTTAACTAGTCGTTAGTCAATACTTGTGCCTTAGTGTTTAGGAGATATGAATAATTTCGAAAAATAGAGGTTAAAGCAGTCAAAGCTTAATGCATTCGGTAATTAACGATATAAATTTGTGACAATGAATCATATGACAAGCATAATCTCTACACGAAATGGGCATTTTATCGTTATATTGTGCTGTAGCTGGCAGTATATGGCTGCTTCATCTGCAACCACACATAATCTATTAATGAGATTAGATTTGATGTAATGTGTCATTAAACAAGAGCTTGGTGATGCAGCTTGCAAAACAAGTGTTTGGTGCTTCAAGAATTGCTGCTACTGCCAGCACTTCGAAGTTGGATTTTTTGAGAAGCTTGGGTGCTGATTTGACTATCGACTACACCAAGGAGAATTTTGAGAACCTGCCGTAGAGATTCGATTTAGTTTTATGATGCTGTTGGTAAGATAATGACTTCATTACAACTCCGGCTATGAGGGCTATCCCAGCATTAACTTTGTTCTCCAAAATAACTAGGAATTTTAATCTTGTGGGCTAGATTCGATTTTGGATGAGTAGCTTCATCCTTTTAAATTGAATATTCGTTTAGAATTTAGACATATTACCTCTCAACTTAAAAGTATAGAAGCTAGTTGTCCTTAAATGGATTTATACTCCCAAAGAGTAGATTTTCAGTGAAGAGTTCAATTCGAGAACTAACATGTAATTTTGAAGTGGATTTTGAGGCTGAATATGCTGGTAGATAGTTAAAATATGTAAATTGCATTTTGCCCCTTGTAAAGTCCCTTATGAAAAAGCAATAAGCACCAAGCTTTCTTTTATTTCTGAAAATGAAGCTCATTGCCTTCTCATGAAGAGGGTTGAAATGAATCTTTGCTAAAAAGCCAAGTTAGTGTGGTACCTTATTATTTATTTATTTTTTTTAATAAGAGTTTTTCATTCACAAGAGGATAAAATGCAATTTACTCCTTATATTTGCCTTTTTAAATACTTTGTCTTTTTTCCTTTTTGCTCAACAAATTTATTTAGGGAAACAAATTTTCTAAGTGGGAAGACGAAAACATGGGAATGCCTTTGATAAGGCATGTAAAAATCATTTATCAACCCTCTAACTATATATTTCATCTGAAAACGAACTTTAGGCGAGCCAAAGTGTTTCAATGATTTCTCTCTGAGGGAAAATATGCTAAAACAAATATATTTGGAGGATGAAGTGTCAGTTATCCTAGAATTTTCATAAAATTTTGGTATTCTTAAAAGGGGCAAGTTCTCAAACTTGTTCGAATGTCAACAGGACCATGTGACAAGGCCGTGAAGGTATTGAAGGAAAGTGGTAACATAAGAAACTAAATCCATGACTGGAGAGTTGTAAAGTGAAACTAGAATTTTTGAAGAAACTAAATCCATAACTGGAGAGTGGTAAAGTGAAACTAGTGCTTGATCCTAAGGGACCATTCCCTTTCGACAAGGTTAAAGAAGCTTTCTCGTATTTGGAAGCAAACAGAGCCATTGGAAACGTTGTCATATATCCAATTCTTTGAATAGTAACTCACTATGGCTATGATAATAAGATTATGGGACTAAAATAAGTATTGTCTGTGCTTGATAATGTAAATAAAGGGAGGAAGTGATTATTGTAAATATAGTAAGAGAGTGTTTAGTATTGCTTCTGCTTTGAAATAAAATGATTTTTATTAATTAGAGAAGTTGAGAATATATTATTAAAAATTGAGAGCATCTGCAGTAGCAAATCATAAAATGATAAAAATTTGATGATGGGTATTTGCTATAATAAGTTATTTTTCATAGTTTTAGATGGTGTTTTTGACTAATTTTGAAAAGTACCTATTGCTTTTAAGCTGTTAAAAGCTCTTTTTTCTTTTTTTTTTTTTACTGTTTGAAAACTCTTCTTATGCTACAATTAAATTTTCTACAATCAATAAGTAGTAATCTATAAATGAGCTAATGCTTTATAAAGTTTGTGTATTTTGAGCTTGATGCATTGGAATATCTTAAAAGTTGTAAAGGAATTGTCTATTACTTGTCAAGAATTGTATGAAGAAATTATTGAGATGTCAGTTCAAACACACTTCTTATAAAAGCTAAGGAGCTAGCACCTTGTGAAGTTTGCGTATTTAAAATCACAATAAAGTTCTAAATTTTTAATTAAATACTAGCTTCATTAAATTTCAATCTCTATAATTAACTTCATAAATCCTAAAAGTTACCATTCTAAGTTTCTAAAAATTAATTCATAAATTCCTAAAACCTATATTAATTTCTAAATTCAACCATTAAATTCAAATTCCTATGTTTTAAATCCTAAACTCCGAATTAATTTTCCATGGTCCTCATAGTTTGATTTATTTTGTTGGATTTTAAAATAAACAATTTGTAATCATATATTATGAATTTTAGGTATTGTTATGAATATTTAGAAGATAATTTTATGAATTTTGTTAATTTCAGCATTTTATTTGAGATTTTCTAGTATTAACAGGTTTTAAACATGTTTAAATAATAAATTAAAATTTATTTTTTGTAATCGTAGTTATTAGTGACGGATTTGAGGTGGAAAAACCATTGCTAAACTTAAATATTAAAAACTGTTTTGCAATGGAAAATTCATCGCTAAATGCATATAGAAATTAAAAATAGAAAATATGGTGATGGAATTGTAACGGAATTTCCGTTGCTATTAATAAAAAAGAACTAAAATAGAAAATAAATTTTCGACGAATTAGCGATGGTACAAAAAATTTGATATACTTAGCGATGGATTTATTGTATCTAATCCGTCGGTAAAATTTAAGTTTTTAGTTCACCAAATGGTGACCATTTTCCATTGCAAAATTGTTGCGAAACTATCCCTAAATGCTTGCAACGAATTATCCGTCGCAAATTCCGTCACAAATAATTTGCGACCCCAGCTTTTCCAAAGAAAATTTTTCTGTTGAAAAACCGTTGCTAATCATTAGTTAGCATCGAGTTTGCGACAATTTTTTCCGTCACAAAAATTGCTTTTTCTTGTAGTGTAATTCCTAAATACATAAATTATAAAAATATGAAAATTCATGCTCAACATTGTAAAATTTAAAAATCTTCTAAAGTATCTTTAATTAGTATTGTTCTACATGACACGTAGATCAAAACCCTTTACAACAGTTTTGATAATTTTAAAAATATGTTGCATGTTTTATAAAAACAAAATATTTTGCAACCAAATATTACATTAGAATAAGGTATAATTGCAATCAACCCCTGAACTATGATCCTTTTTACACTTTATAGACCAAGCTATTTTTCGCCTCAAATACCCATACCAAGTTTCAAAATATTTGCATGTTGCCTCCTAGACTATTTTTTAGTTCGGTGATTTGTTATTGGGAAATGGTACAACTTACAAATTGTAAGAGCACAACGGTTGCCATTGAGCTTTCATTGTGCAATAATAGGTCCCATTGTCCAAGTATAGCATGAATCTATCCCTAGAGCAGACTTCTACTTGAAACTCATTTTTTCTATTTTAGTGTGCTTGTCGGGATTGTAGATCAAAACTATCCCTCATTTACAAATAGCCGATGGTATCTTTATGAAATATTCCATAATATTCCAACAAAATTAGTTTAGAGGGCAATGCATAAATATTTTCAAAGTTTGTATGGTTGCTTGAGATAAAAAATAGTTTAGTTGGTGAATGGTAAAAAATGCCATAGTTGAGAGGGTAAAGCATAATTATCCCCCAAAGTAATCGCAAAGTAATAATAGGAATGTAGGGAAATAAGAATGAGGATAGCAAGTCTTAGACTATATGACTTTATATGTGGGTCTGTGGGAGTGAAAATTCTTCTTTTAGGATTGCTAAAATGTTCAAAATATATAATGCTCGATGTCATGATACAATGAGGATCATTGAAATATTTCAACCCTTAAGTTAGTGAAAAATTAGAAAAGAGTATTGTTGATCTATTATATACCTATCAATAGACAAATATGTGTAGTATAGGTTAGCTATTAATTTAATACATTGGCATAATTTGAGCTATTAGTTATACCCCTAAATTTCAATAGAAAATGATGGATGAAGTATTCGAAACATTGATAAACTTTGGTGAGTTTAAAAAGGGGTAGATTCGAATTGCCAAACCGACCCAAATTAACAGATCTTGGACTTTTTGCTAAGCTATTATAATTTTAATAACAATCTATACTATTTATAAACTATGAAGTATCAAATTATTAGTATGTTTTCGTGTAGCTTATCTAAATTGCTTCTTAATTTTAACCCACTCTAACAGCCACCCACTATCCACAAAAAGTTAATCCCATTAAATCTCTAATTGGATTATGATGTAATCATATTAAAGATATTAATTATATTTTAGTTATTAAATACATACAGAGTAGATGCGTATGATATTTTAATCTGTATATATTATATTTTTTATTATTTTATGAACGCATTGAACGTGCACTTGATGTCTCTATACTATATATAAAGCATGAGAACCTTAGATAGTTATTTTGGTATGTTTTTAAATGAATTGAAAAAATTAACCCTATTTTTAAAAGATAATTACAAGGTAGTTTTCAATGATAATGTATTTTATTTTACTTGGTTTTTTTTTTTTATTTTTTCCTTTTAGTTCTTTTCTCCAATTATAGTTTTTTTTTTCTTTTCAACTTTATTCTCTTCAACTTTGTTTTTTAATTGTGTTATTTTACATAATAAATTCAAGTACAAATATTAAAAAATTCAAGGAAAATTGATACTATTGAACATAAATAAATATTTTAAATTTTGTCCAATTAGAAAATTTAAGCACACACATGAAGTGTGCCATAGTGACTAGTAGTTATAAAATTTGAATAGCATGCCCCTATTACTAAATTGGATTCATATTGAATTCAAATTACGATATATCGGTGCTCCGATGGCATCTTTTTCCTAGACTGGCCCAAAGTCTAAACTTGTGGGCTTCCAATAAGACCCAACAAAACCTATTTCCAAGTAATGTGTCGTCAAAGTCAAAACTTCATCATTGTTATCAATAGGCTTATTTTAGGCCCAATTCCCACGGAAGAAGCCCAATTCATCCCAAAACCAAAAAGGCTTGCCATACATCTCATGCATCGTATCATCGTGCTCATTTTTCTTTCCACATTTGAAGAAAAAAATTATCGTACTAAAGCTCGAAAAAGATAAGCAAAAATTATTTAACTCTCTTAGGCTGCACGTAAGAGACATTCTTTTCATATACTTCGTTTTCATTCTTTTCTTTTTTTCAATTTAATTAATTTATTATTCATAGAATACGCTCTCTCGATAAGAATTTGGATATATCGATGGGAATAGAAAAAGGAAAAAAATAATATAAGGGAAGAACACTTTTCTTTTTTTCCACAACTTTTCATTTAATTCTGTAGGAATTTTGGAAATCAATTGAGAAAGAGACCAAGACCTCCCATTCAAACAGTAAGTCTTACCGCCTAAGCAAAGTCTCTTGTGCTATTGCTAACCTGTGTAGATGCAAATTGCAATCATGCATTTCATCAAAAAAAAAAAAAAAATATTGCAATCATGCAATTGACTGTACAGTGGGTCGTCAAAACCGTTCAAATAAATATTCCCACTTACGTGGGCTAGTCATATTCGCCACTTTCTTGACTTTCGAGTCTTTGTCGGGAAATTCTACGAAAATAACAATTAACAAATGACTTTCGTATTTTCTCTTCCTCGTAGATAAAAGCAGCCCTTCCGAATATCTGAACTCTCAAAGAGCTTCTTTCTACGCTTGTGTGATTTCTTTACCTTACTCAAAATTTGGGTTTTTACAGTTCGTAATGGCGAGCCAAGCAAATGCTGAGGTTCAGACAACTGATGGGGATACCAGATATGATCTTAGTTCAATTTTATTTTCTCCAAACAGGGATTACCTTATTCGGAACAATGGCGATCAGGTATTTTCTAAGTTGTCGATTTGCTTTCAGCTTGTCTTCTTGATTCAAAGGTTTCACCTGTTGTTGTAGTTCTATTGAAGTTCGGGAAAATATGTGTTTCTGTTATTTTTCTTGCAATTTGTTTTTGTTGATTTTAAGGATTTATTCTTGCTGTATTTTGTCTTGAAGTTAGGATAATTTGTTGGTGAACAATTATAGTTGAAAAATTACAAAGTAAAACTTCAGGTTGAAGCGTGAATATCTAGCTCCCTTTATGCAGATTCAATTTCAACTTATGCGGATTCAATTTCACTGCAGTAAAATTTTCCTGCTGGTCCGGCAGTAACTTGTCCCCACCAGGATACAAAAGCCCGACAATGTCATATAATTCAACAAACTCTGGACTAGATGTTGAGTTCAAAACTTCACCAAAAGAGCACCCTCCTTCAACTAGCAAACTCTCTCTATAAGTGTATATGTTGTATGTGTTTTTGGAAGCAAACACAAGGTTGTATGTGTTTTTGGAAGCAAACACAAGGCAGAAATGGCTCCTATTTATAGGCGTAGAAAGGCCTCTATGAAATGAATGAATAACAGCGGAAATAAATATCATAAAAACATGGAGTAGTGGAGTAATAATATAGGGGTTATATGAGGATATGGAAGGGTGAAATAATGGTGGCATATAGATGTGTAATAAGCTGATATGTAGTGGGGTATTGTCCATGAAAATGAATTAAGTAAAATGTAATTGACATTTCATCCACTAACCCCATCACATTCTCATATTAATTGGAGGTTAATAGTGGGACAATGAAAAGACGCAATTTTAATATTAAAATGCCCGCACACCAACATAACTCATGTTTCTGATGTTTAACTTTTGGTCTTTTGAGATGTGTATTAATGAATTGTGAGCTGCTTTTGCATCTCAGCTGTTTGTTAGTATTACTTAATGAGGGTTTCTTGCAATACCCTCTGGGCTTTGACCAAATTGTTATAAGAATCAAATTTCTGCTGGGGGTTTAAGCTAATTGTTGAATGACTGAAATGGAAACTTGATGAGTTTCTGAAACACATAAACCAAGTTAGGGCCATATATTTGCTGGGATTTTCTACTTTAACCACTTTAAAATCTTGAATTTTTACTCTGTATTTGAATCATGTTCGTGGGATAAAAAAAGCAAAGGTTAATTACATTAAGTGGTAATTCATTGGTGGTGGTTCTTAATTTACCTTATAATTCTCTGTTTTTCAAATCTAGTTGAATATATATAATTATATTTTCTCTGTATAGTTTGGAAACTGTTGGCTTCATTAGGAAAAGTAAAGCTGTCATGTATTTCTTTTTATGTGCTTACTTATTCATTGCATCCCTTAAGATTGTTGGATTTGTATATAGGTTTTATTATATGATGGCCATTCAGTTTTATTGGCAAGTGCTGTTATGCGAAAAGAAAACGGCTAAATATGTGTTGAATTCTGTAGGTTAAAGTTGATAGCTTGAGCGGAAAGATAGTTGGATTGTATTTCTCGGCATCATGGTGTGGTCCATGCCAACGTTTCACCCCAGACTTGGTGGATGTTTACAACGAACTCCTGCAAGTCAACAAATTCGAGATTGTGTTTGTCTCTAACGATAAAGATAATGAATCATTTGATGAGTATTTCTCTAAGATGCCTTGGCTTGCAATTCCGTTTTCTGATTCTGAGACGCGTGAGCGGCTCAATGAGGTGTTTGCTGTCAATGGAATACCACACCTTGTACTCCTTGATGAGAATGGGAAGGTATTGACGAACAAAGGAGTAGGAGTTATCCTAGAACACGGGGCTGAAGGATATCCGTTTAGTCCTGAACAGATTGAGAAACTCAAGAAACAAGAAGAAGAAGCTAGGAGGAATCAGTCGCTGAAATCCTTATTGGTGTCCCAAGCTAGGGACTATGTCATTACGCTTGACGGGGAAAAGGTAGCTTCTGTTTATACTCATGCTCTGAATACTACAAAAGAACATAATATTAGTGTGAAACATTAAGTGACAATGTAAAAAGTGTCACTGATAACATGTATTAAGTGACATTGGTTTTTCTTTTATCACTAATAGACAATAATTTTTGCAAAAACTAGTGAACTAAATTGTTCCTATGAATTGTTAGTGAAACATATTTAAAGACAACAAAAAATTTTCGTATAGTTTGTGACAAGATTATTGTTGTTGGTGGGCTGTTTGCTGCACATGTGTTGCTAATTGTCAATAGCGATAAGTTAAAACAAGTTTTTGTTACTATTAAGCTTGTTAAAATCATTGTTATTGCAAAATAATATATTTTTTTTTCCTTTTCCTAATCACTTGATGTATTGTAACTAGTTTACCCTTTTTGTCTAGTGGAAAAGAAACATAATTTTTTGTCTAGTGGAAAAGAACCACATTATGTTTGTTTTAGTCTGTGCGGTAACATTGATATCCTCTATCTTTGGCCTTGCAAGGTACCTGTTGCGGAGCTCGAGGGTAAGATTGTGGGCTTGTATTTTGTGTTGGCTAAATTCAATCTTGCTTTTAATCCGAAGCTCATCGAAGTATATAAGAGCTTGAGAGAAAAGGGAGAGAACTTTGAGATTGTGATGGTACCCCTCGATGATGATGAAGCATCGTTTAAAGAAAAGTTCGGAAACATGCCATGGTTTTCATTGCCCCTCAAGGACAAATGCTGTGCAAAGCTAGTCCGATACTTTGAACTGAAAAGCCTCCCAACTCTGGTTGTGATCGGCCCAGACGGGAAGACACTTCATTCAAATGTTGTTGAAACCATCGAGGACCATGGTGTAAAGGCCTACCCATTCACGCCTGAGAAATTTGCCGAGCTTGAAGAGATAGACAAGGCGAGGAGGGAAGCACAAACACTTGAATCCATTTTGGTATCAGAAGACTGTGATTTTGTAATCGGAAAAGACGGCGTCAAGGTAAGCATATTTCGAGGATAACATTAAGAGGGTGTCTAGGTGAGTTTGTAAGTTCTACAAAATATCTTATAAGCTCATAACATATTATAAGCTCCAAATCTTATTTTATCCAAACATTTCAATAACTTGTGTTTGGACTAACATTGAACATTTTATAAACTCCGAAATACCTTATATGATATGGAAGCTTATCAGATGTTTCGAAAATCTTAGCACAACACCCTCGAGGCTCATTTATTAGTTCATTCACTGGTGAATTGTGAAGTTTTACGCATCCTACTTTGGGATAATGTTATTTCTAACACAAAAATGCTCTTATAGCAGATTCCTGTGTCTGATCTCGTTGGGAAAACCATACTGCTTTACTTCCCTGCCCACTGGTGTCCCCCTTGCCAAGCTTTCTTGCCCGCACTAATGGAAGCATATAAAAATATCAATGAAAACGGCAATGTACTCGAAGTCGTCTTCATCTCTAGCGACAGAGATCAAACATCCTTCAATGAATTTTTCTCAAAGATGCCTTGGCTCGCCCTTCCATTTGGTGATAAACGAAAGCAATCTTTGAGTCGCATATTCAAGGTCAGAGGCATCCCAATGGTTGTGGCAATCGGCCCAAACGGAAAAACCATCTCGACTGAAGCCCGAGAACTCATCATGTCTCACGGTGCAGAGGCCTATCCATTCACTTCTGAACGCCTCAAGGAGATCGAAGCAACGTACGAGAAGATGGCCGAATCATTGCCTGAGAAGGTGAAGTATCCAGTTCACGATCATGAGCTTATCCTCACAAAGTGCCAGCTTTTCAACTGTGATGGTTGTGGTGAAGAAGGGCGCGTTTGGTCGTACTATTGTGAGGATTGCGACTTTTGTCTTCACCCAAAGTGCGCTTTAGACGACAAAAGTGAGGAGACGAAAGGCGAAGATGAAGGAAAAAAATCAGTTGGTGAAGAAAAGGGCCGAGAAGAAGGGTTGGTTTGTGATGGAGAGAAGTGCCACAGAGGATGAGTTTTGAAGTAGTAAATAATTATTGTATGAGTTATAAAGGTTTGATGCAGGCTTAAGAGAGATTGTGTCTTGAAATATTGTGTGCAGTTGGTGTGTTTTGAGACTATAATGTATATGAACATATGTTTTTATGCTGTTGTAATGTATCAATATCAGATGTAAAACCTCGAACATGCTATCAAGTTTCAACTCTAGATTGTCTGGTTATTTTTCCAGGACATGGTTTACGTGATGCAACAATTTTGAGCCATTTCACCGAAATGCCCCAAATGTACATGATATTTGACAATAGTCATATGTGGAACATTCGTTGCGTATGCATAGTAATAAAAAAGTACAATTCATATTTAATATGGTATAATATATGTTTAATTAGTGTATATTTAATTATTAAAATATAATTAATTTATTATTTAATATAAGTATGTAAATCTAATAAGATATAGTAGGTTGATTTTTTAGCGATTAGGATTTTTGTATCAAAATTGTATTTCATCTCATATTTTAGATCTTAAATATATGTCAAGTATACTAAATTTTTTCTTTAAAAAAAAAGTATTGCAGATGTCATATACTTGGCAAATATCTGTAAAATGAAATAAGAAATGAAACACGAATTGAAATAGAGAATTCATATGCTTTTTAGTGGATTGTGGGCAATAATGATCATTACAATAAGTTAATCTTAAGAATATTCTGAAATAAAAACACATCATCAAGGATCTGATGTGATGTATATAAAGTATAGATACACACAAAAAACTATTATTTAAATTATATATGTACCCTTCTAAAAACAATTATTATATTTTCACTCTACTGACCTGTCATCTGGAACGAAAACACATAATTGAGGATCTGATATGATGTATATAGAGGATAGATATAGACAAACGATTATTATTGAAATTACATATGTAGCCTTCTAGAAACAATTATTATATATATATATATTCACTCAACTGATGTCAAAAGGGCATTGATTTAGTTGTCATAATAAAGTGAAATATAATTTCTATTTAGTTAAACAAACTCTT
>JACFYI010003804.1:1249996-1261102 GCA_014898755.1 Handroanthus guayacan | reverse complement strand
TAAAAATGACTCATAACAATACCCTCCCCTAATTCAATCCTTGTCCCCAAGGATTAAAATGAGGAAATCTATCGTTAATCATGTCCAAGTCCTCCCACGAGCTATCTTTCTCCGGAGCATTGAGCCATTTCACCAAGATTTGAGTTGCGGGACTGTTGTTTTTACGAATGATCCTACGATCAAGTATCATTTCTGGTTCAAGCAAGACATGACCATGTTTTGTCAGCATAGAAGGAATGTAGGGAACAGCAGGAGATGAGCCATGTTTCCTTTTTAGCATAGATACATGAAAAACCGGGTGAAGTTTAGAAGATGGTGGTAACTCCAGTTTATAAGCCACCTGTCCTATCCTCTGCAACACCTTAAAAGGCCCAAAGAACCTCGGACTTAGTTTGTGATTAGTGTGGGACTTGAGAGAAAGCTGCCTATAAGGCTTTAGTTTAACAAAAACCAGATCCCCTTCTTGAAACGATCGTTCCGTGCGCCTCCTATCTGCTTGCCGCTTCATCCTTTGCTGTGCTAAACTCAAATGTTGCTTGAGTAAATTCAGGACTTCCTCTCTCTTTTGTAAACTATGATCTACCAATTCCAATGGTGAGTCAAAAGCAAGATAAGGAGTGTGAGTGGGTGGAGGGTGTCCATAAACAGCTTCATAAGGAGTAGTGTTTGTGGTAGAGTGGTAAGTAGTGTTGTACCACCACTCTGCCATGGGTAGCCAATGTGCCCAATCTTTAGGCCTATCACCTGCAATACACCTAAGATAAGATTCGACACACTTGTTCACAATCTCAGTCTGCCCATCAGTCTGAGGGTGATAAGCCGTTGACATGTGTAAAGTCACCCCTTGCTTTCTAAAAAACTCACCCCAGAATGTACTTAAGAAAATAGGATCCCGATCACTCAATATAGTTTTAGGCATGCCATGCAACTTAAATACATTATCCAGGAAAGCTTGAGCAACATCACTAGCTGTATATGGGTGTTTGAGGCTAATAAAATGAGCATACTTTGATAATCTATCTACTACAGTTAAAATAACATCTCTTCCTTTAGACAAAGGAAGTCCTTCAATGAAGTCCAAGCTAATCTCTTCCCAAATTTTGTCAGGAATTGGGAGAGGCTGCAATAAACCAGGTGTGGCTGTATTTTCAGTTTTATACCGTTGGCAAGTCTCACATTCTTGGACATGTTTATATACATCTGTTCTCATTCCCTTCCAGTAAAGAGTGTGCTTTAGTCTTCTATAAGTGTGTTCGATACCCGAGTGTCCTCCCAAGGCGCTATTATGAAATAACTGAAGCAATTCATGAATGATATCTTTGTTTTTCCCAACTACCAATTTCCCATTTCTAGTAAGAACCCCATCCTTCCATAAATATTGTGGTTTCCCCTCGGGATTTTGTTGTAAGGTTTCAATTAGCTTTTGTATTCCGGGGTCTTGTTCCCAAGTATTTTTTATTTTTGTCAACAAGTCAGTTTGTACTAAGCTTATCCCCATCAGTTTAACTTCCTCACTTTCGCTATGGACCTGCCTGGAAAGGGCATCAGCGGCTGTATTTTCTTTTCCCTTTTTATACAAGATAGTGTAGTCATAGCCCATTAGTTTGGCTATCCATTTCTGTTGATTAGGAGTGGAAACTTTTTGTTCAATAAGGTATTTGAGGCTTTGTTGATCAGTTTTTATAAAAAAGTGTCTACCTACCAAATAAGCTCGCCATTTACTAACCGCAGAGACTATGGCCAAGAGTTCTTTTTCATATACTGACAATGCTAAGTTTTTTCCAGCCAAGGCCTTACTGAAAAAGGCTATGGGCCTGCCTTGTTGCATTAGGACAGCCCCGATCCCCAAGCTGCTAGCATCGGTTTCCAAGACAAACTCTCTAGTGAAGTCTGGGAGTGCTAATACAGGGGTATTGGTCATGGCCTGTTTTAAATCATTGAAAGCTTTTTCAGCTTGATCATTCCACCTAAAGTTATCCTTTTTTAGCATTTGAGTCAAAGGTCTCGCTATCACCCCATAATCCTTTACAAATCGCCTGTAGTACCCTGTCAACCCTAGAAAACCTCTTAACCTTTTAAGAGTGGTCGGTTTGGGCCAGTCTATCATGGCTTTAATTTTTTCAATATCAGCAGAGACTCCTTCTGGAGTTATCACATGGCCTAAGTATTCAATTTTTTTACTAGCAAACTGACATTTGCTCTTTTTAAGAAACAACTGATTTTTTTCCAGAATTTCAAAAGTCTTTTGCAAATGATTTATGTGATCCAACCAACTCTTACTATATATCAATATATCGTCAAAGAAAACAAGAACAAATTTTCGTAAGTGAGGAAAAAAGATTTTATTCATTACGCTCTGAAAGGTAGAGGGAGCATTAGTTAAGCCGAAAGGCATTACTAAGAATTCGTAGTGGCCTGAATGTGTTCTAAATGCAGTCTTACACACATCATCAGGGTGCATTCGAATTTGATGGTATCCTGACCTAAGATCTAGTTTAGAAAACCACTCGGCACCTTGCAACTCATCTAACAACTCTTCTACCATTGGTATAGGAAATTTATCTTTAATGGTGTGTTTATTCAATTCCCTAAAGTCTATGCACATTCTCCACGTGCCATCTTTTTTTTTAACTAAGATAACGGGTGATGAGTATGGACTGTTGCTCTCTCTTATAATTCCAGATTCTAGAAGTTCCTTAATAATTTTTTCTATTTCATCTTTTTGAAGGGTAGGATACCTATAGGGCCTCACATTGGTGGGAGGTGTGCCTTCCTTAAGTATTATTCTATGATCTTGTGCCCTGAATGGTGGTAATGTCTTAGGTTCATCAAAAAGTTTGGCATTAGTCTCCAATAATTGTTCTAATTCAGATTGTTCTTTTTCTTCGCTGAGTTTCAGGGAGAATAGGGAGGCATTAGTTTGATCGGATTTGTGTATGAACCCTATATTAACTAATGCCAATTGCCCGGTTTTATTTAACAGCTTACCCATTTTCCTCCCAGATATTAACCTTGGTTTCTCAGTTTTATCTCCCTTAAAGACCACTTTCCTACCATTCGAGATAAATTCCATTCTTAAGTCTTCATAGTTAAAGAGAATATCTCCTAAGGTCACTAGCCATTGGACTCCTAGTACCATATCGCAACCCCCCAAGGGTATAGTCATTATATCAGATTGAAATTCCACACCCTGTATTTTCCAAATAAAGCCCTTACAAATATGATTACTACTCAACTTCTGTCCCCCAGCAATGGTCACAGTGTAAGAAGCCGTGTTTTCAAACTCACAACCCAACTTTTTTGCAACAGTAGTATCTAAAAAATTATGAGTGGCACCTCCATCAATAAGAATGTGTAAGATTTTACCTCTATGGTGACCACTTAGTTTCAAGGTCTGATATGAGGGAATACCGTGGTACGCATTGGTTGACAATTGAAAATTTGCAGGTTCCTCCACTTCGTTTGCAGGGCTTTCACTTTCTTCGATTTCAAACTCTACATTCTCCTCTTCTCCTGCCTCCTTGACTTCCATAACAAATATATGTCTCCTTTGGTTCTTACATTGATGTCCAGGGGCAAACTTTTCGTCACAATTAAAGCATAGTCCCTTTGCCCTTTTTTCGTTCATCTCTTGAGGTGTTAGTCTTCGTGCACGAACAGGAGGTAGTCTGTTTACAGTAGCTTGATTTCTTGGAGGTGGGAGGGCCAAAATTGGTGTTTGGGCTACTGTACTGGAGGTATTTCTACTATAAGGTATTGGAGCATTGTTTCTTGAGACCCCAGCGCTTGATCTTGTTGAATTATTCTTCAGCCCGTCACGCACATTGTAGTTTTTTTCTAATAAAGAGGCGATTCGTGCCGCATCCCTGAGAGTCTTCGGATTGTAAGTTTCGACTCCCGTAGCAATATCTTCTCTTAACCCTCCGATAAAGCAACTCATCGTATAGTGAGGGGCTAGCTGAACTCGATTAACTAGTTCGTCAAATTCTTTCCAGTACTCTTGCACCGTACCCTTCTGCCTCAAGTGCATTAGTTCAATCATTGGATCGGTCCCTATTTGCGCCCCAAATCTCTCGTTAATAGCTTGAATGTATTCTTCCCAGCTAGGTGGTGTGAGTGTTATCCTTGATTTGATATATACCTGGTGCCACTGTAGGGCCTCCCCTTCCAAGTGGATCGCTGCAAGTTTAACTCTCAAATTTATCGGAGTTCTTGCGACCTCGAAGAACTGTTCGCAACGAAAGAGCCATCCTTTGAGATCTTCCCCGTTAAATTTGGGGAACTCGACCCTGGATGATTGGGTGATCACCGGTAATTCTTCCTCCATGGGTTCATCTTGAATCTCTGTTTGTGTATCTCCAGGATCTTGTGCATTTCTTGGGCGATTTTTCTGATTTCCAAGAAGTGCCGCCATCATTTCTTTCAATTCTTCCACTGCTTGGCGGGTCTGTTCTTGATTTTCTTTAATCCCTTCAACTTCCTTTCTCAATTCAGAGAGGCGAGTGTTGTCAGCCATTTTAATGGGGAGATTGTGTATCGCAGTTGTTTCTGATGATCTGTCCAGAAAAGACTGGCTCTGGAATACCACTTGAAGCGGTAAGCTGCAATTTTACCCAACTTTGACAAAATTTGGATGCAAAAGAGATAATATGAGTGGTAAGTAACTCGATGGTAAAGATGAAGAAACTGATGAACACAAAGGGAACTTTATTGAATTTCTCAGAACTGATTTCTACAATTTTGGCCTCTGGAATGTTTTTCCAGATTTTACCGTTCTTTTCTTCTCTCTAAAAAATCTGCTAAAACTAGTTACAGAAACAGCTATTTCAATTGCCAAGGAATCTGATCTAAAGTCCAGATTCGGGCCCAAAACCGTGGCCCAACAACGTGGCCCAACAACTGTCTAATACTTCACGGAATGCGCTTTTCCACTTCTAAAAACGTGCTTCAGCTTCACTTATCCCCCAAAGCCTCTTTCCAGCTTGAGCATTACCTCAGTCTCTCATCCTGCAAATAAACATCAGAATCATTAGATTTAAAAATGACTCATAACACAGGTCCTATAATTAACTTCATAAATCCGAGAACTTACCGTTCTAAATTTCCAAATATTAAGTCATAAGTTCCTAAAACCTAAATTAATTCCTAAATTAAACCATTAAATTCAAATTCCTAAGTTTTAAATCCTAGACTCCTAATTTACTCTAACTTCTATAAGCCTTCAATTCCCGTTTTTCCTAAATTCATAAATTATAAAAATATAAAATTTCATGCTCAACATTATAAAATTTCAAAAAAAGAAAAAGAACCTAAATTCTCAACAAACTTAAGATATCGAAACTACAATTTAAAGGTAACAATTAATATTAGGTCATGCCCATAATCAGAGTACCAAGCATGTAATTACGGCAAACTAATCAAGAAAAGAAAAAGAAATGGAAAACAATATGTAACGACAGTGATATTCTCGTGATTTAATACTGACGCAAATCATGTCTGGGTACAATGAATGTGCAAGCCAAAAGCAAATTTTCTTGCACCCCAACTCACGAAACCAATCAAACACTGAGGCAGTAAAATCGATACGACAAGTGAAAACGAGTCAATCCTCTAATCCAACACTTTTCTGAAGTTGTCTTCATCTCCAGCGACAAAGATTAGACATCCTTCGATGATTTTTTCTCAAAAATGTCCGGGCTTGACCTTCCATTCGGTGATAAATGGAATGAATCTTTAAGTCACATATTCAAGGTAAGAGGCATCCCACTGATTAGACAAAGTAATATCTCTATACCATTTTAAAATAAGACATCTCAAAATTATCCATTTCTCCCACTGCAAGAGAACATTCATTTACGAACCGAAAATTTGTGACGAATAAGATTTTATTAAAAATAAATTATAATTGTGACGGATTTATGACGAATTTCCAACATATTTAAAAAAACAAGCAAAATTATATATGCTAACGAATTTTTATTCGTTTATAAAATTAATTAGTGACAAAGTATATGCTAACAAATTTGTGACGAAACAATTACTGATGGATTTTTAAATTTGTTGTCAATTTTTTCTTTGGTGAAGAGGGTATTCTTGTAGTGTCCGGATCTTACTCATTTCCAGAAAGTCTAGATGTCACAATTGTCATTCAATCATTACATTAACATACATACGTATATATATATATATTATTCATATTTTGTGATTACAAATATGTAAAAAGATAATATTGAATAAAAAAGATATATTCATTTAGTAATATATTGATACTAGCGTGTTCCCTGTGTTATGCACGGTTAATCAATTTAAATTTTTTAAAAGAATATTAAAAATATAAAAATAATAATAGATTTGAAGGCTAGTACTATATGTATATGGTATGACTTTTCTCTCATATTAAAATCAATGCTGAAATATTAAATAATAATAAAAAGAATGGTCATATTGAAAATTAGTTAGAAAAATTGTTAAACATAAAAAATATGAAAACATAAGAGTCTGAATAAAGCAAACTTTAATATCTTGCATAAAATATCAAGAACACAATTCATTTGACATGAAAATTTATCGTTTCATTAACATCCGTATAGTTTATGTCGTTCTCTTCGAATATTTTTCCCTAACAAAGCCGCCAGTTACGTTTCCTTTGAAAATGCATAAATTTGCCATAACATCGTCAACAATCGATAATTATAATAGTCATATACCAAATCATGTCCAGATGCATTGAATACATAAATTAGAAACAAGTAAAACTTTTCGGGTTTTCCACGCTAATAATCATCAAAATTCAAACCATTACGAAACCAAAACCATTTTTTTATTTTTATTTTTATTTTTTTGACTCATACCAAACCAAAACCTTAAAGTGGCAAAGTTGGTAAGAGAAAGTGGCTTAAACGGATACAATTTTCTTTTCCATCACTTTCCAGGCGAGAAATTAATGGACACGCAGCTCACCAGCATGGAATCCAGAAGCATCCATTTTGACCCTCGAATATTCAGTATAAATAGGCTCAGAAAATATATTAACCCATTTTCTGCAACAGATTAAGCAGTTGTTTTTGAATATATAACCTCTGAAAATGAAGGCGTGGATTTATAATGAATATGGTGGAGTTGAGGTTTTGAAGCTTGAGTCTAATGTTGCAGTTCCTGAAATCAAAGATGATCAAGTGTTGATTAAGGTGGCTGCGGCTGCTCTTAACCCTGTTGATTTCAAGAGGAGACGTGGGTATTTGAAGGACAAAGATGCACCTTTTCCTGTAACTTTTCTCTGTCCTTCTTCTCTTTTTTATTTCGTTAATGTATTTATTCTGCATCTCTGTTCCATTTATGCTAAGGTCAAGTACCATCAGAACTGAATCCAGAATTTTCCTCCGATTGGTCGAAGACCAATGGAAATTGAATCTTTGAGTTACAAACACGAAGCAATCGGGAGGGTGTGAGTTTGGGCCGGATTAAAACACCGAGAAATTGGGTCCCCGCCCAGGAATACGAACGAATAGACCAACGTTGGGCTTAGGCCCAGCGACAACCCTGAAAGATTAAAAAAGGGAAAAATTCAGTTTTAGCATTTTACCTCAAGTAATTATCGTAATTTAATCGTGTCCTTAATATCAGATTCATCGCATCCCTTACCCCAAGTTTAGCACACCCTTCAAAAGCGCACAATCAAATTCCAGCAAAAGATTGGCGGACTGCCCATAATCTGATTTTAGAAATAAGATAACATTACATTCCAGCAAGAGACTGAACGGAAAGTTTACTAGCAGAAACTTAATTTGGTTTCAAAGGCAAGATAATATTACACAAATTGTTGAGGGTAAAGTGTTAAAATTGATTATTGTTTTTTTCCCAAGAGAGGAAGTGCAGAATGCCCTATTAAAAATGCTTCTACTAAGGTCAAGAAGTCTTATGAAAAATATTTGGTAAAATGCCTTTTATCTGTACTATGAAGAATTTAAGCAAAGTTTAGTAGGAATCCAAAGTTTTAATATATTACTTCAACCTTTTCAATTAGAATGTTAAATGAAAATATTATATTACTCTTTGGGAACCCGAATATATCATGGGTACGTTGAAGATGTGTAAAATCACTTACTTTTCTCACCAATTTTGATGCTTTATATCTCATTCTTAATATTAATTAATTAATTTTTCCACTTTACTAGATGAGAATTATTTCACTCCAAAGCATAAGCAATTGTGAACAACATCTGACAATTGTTGAAATACCTCGTTCCCATGATTTGGTTGTGTTTTCATTTTGAATTCCAATTTCCATCATTTTTAATATTTAAAGAGTAGTTATGGATTTTGTGTGAAAATAAAATTCTATTTGGATGATTTATTTGAAAATATTATGTAGGATGGATATAGGATAAAAAGTTGTCAAAAATATGTAACTTTTATACATATAGAAAGACGTTTTTACAAATATATATAAATTAATTATTTTGAAATAATATTGGATACTTCATACAAAATTAAATTTAAATTTGATTGATGTAGTAATAGGAGAATATAGTAGGTGTAGAAAGAAACGAAAAGAACAATAAATGATATTTTTAATAGAAAAATGAATAAGAAAATGATTGTCAATTTTCAAATAGTGAATAATGTGAAAATGGGCATTGAAAACATCACCAACAAGCAGTGACAACGAAAGAGGGGATCTTGTGGTAACCAAAGCAGTGACAAGAACTTACATGATCTCCATCTCTTAAACACCTTCTGCTTATGTAACTCATAATATACAAGCATATCGCCATTCGAATTCAAATTATAGCATCTGATCCAAACTTTATTTCCAGGTTACTCCGGGCCACGATGTTGCTGGCGTAGTCGTTAAAGTTGGGAGTAAAGTGAAGGACCTAAAGGAAGGAGATGAAGTATATGGAGACATCATCGAGAAGCCCCTGGAGTGGCCAAAACAGTTGGGATCTTTAGCAGAGTACATAGTTGCTGAGGAGAAATTATTGGCTCTAAAGCCCAAGAATCTTGATTTTGTACAGGCTGCTTCTCTTCCTCTTGCGATTGAGACAGCTTATGAAGCTCTTGAAAAAACTGGTTTGTCTGAGGGAAAATCTATTCTTGTTCTTGGAGGAGCTGGTGGAGTTGGAACCCTTGTTATTCAGGTGAAGTTCTTAGTCACCACGCACTAAAACTTGAATTAAAGCATGTATAGATAAGCTTTATAAGTATGGTTAAGGTTTGGACCGATTACAAAATCTCTCGATATCTTCTAGAATTACAAAATACAAGTAAGAACTTTGATGTTTGCATCTATCTTGTAGATTTTTATAGCCCCTCTTTGCAGAAAATTTAACCAGTTGATGTTTGCCTTCATCTTACAAAATTTCTTTTGTTGTTCTTTAAAAATTAGTAATACTAATAATTTTCACAAACTTGCTTGGCCGAGAGAAGATATCTACAGTTTCGAAAAAGAGAGGGAGTTTTTCCAAAAGGGACCAAATCTGAATGTGTTATTAAACAAGAGTCTTGGTGATGCAGCTTGCAAAACAAGTGTTTGGTGCTTCAAGAATTGCTGCTACTGCCAGCACTTCGAAGTTGGACTTGTTGAGAAGTTTGGGTGCTGATTTGGCAATTGACTACACCAAGGAGAATTTTGAGGACCTGCCAGAGAAATTTGATGTGGTTTATGATGCAGTTGGTAAGATATTGACCTCAATGCCTTGTTGGAACTGATTAGGAATCTTAATCTTGGGGCTGAGGTTTGGTTCTGGGTAAAAAGATTCTTTTTATATATCCTATATATTCTTTGAGGAAAGCATTCTAAATATAATATATAATTTTGTAAGGAATGTATTCCATATATGTAATATCTACATATACTTATCATATATAGGCGATTTGGCTTTTTGCGATTTTTCTGTACCTAAACCAAACCACCCATCTGAACCACAGTTTTAGTAAATTTGCAACCAAACCGCCAATGTAATTGAAAAAACCACTACATCAGTTTTGTTTGGGTGATTTGTAGAAATTTCTGAACAACCTTAGTTTCAGTGATTTATTTTGAAATAATATGCTAAAATGAAGAAATTTGATGAAATGAAGTGCCATGTAGATTTCCATCAAATGCAATTTTGTTATTTTAAGACAGCAAAATCTTGAACTCGTTTGAATGTCAACAGGACAATGTGACAGGGCTGTAAAGGCAGTGAAGGAAGGTGGTCGGGTAGTAACCATTTATGGTCCAGTCACGCCACCTGCGTTTAGATTTGTGGTCACTTCCAATGGAGAATTCTTGAAAAAACTAAATCCATACCTGGAGAGTGGCAAAGTGAAACCAGTGATTGATCCTAGGGGACCATTCCCTTTTGATAAGGTTAAAGAAGCTTTCTCTTATCTGGAAACAAATAGAGCCATTGGGAAGGTTGTCATATATCCAATCCCTTGAAAAATAGTGTCTTACTTTGGTTGTGATAATAAGAGTATGGGACCAGAATAAAGATTATCTGTGCTTGATAATGTAAATAGAGTAAGTAAAAGTTTGAGAAGTAATTACTGGAAATAGAATAAGAGGGAGTTTAGTGTTGCTTCTGCTTTAAAATAAAATGATTTTTATTAATTAGAGAAGTTGAGAATATAGTGGTAAAAGTTGAGAGCATTTGTAACAACAAATTATGAAATATTAAAATTTGATGATGGGAATTTGCTAAAATAAGTATTTTTCATGGTCTTAATGGTGTTTTCAATTGATTTGGAAAAGTATTTGTTTGATATTGAGTTGCTAGAAGTTTTTTTTTCCCTGAGTGTCTGAAAACTCTTCTTACGCTATAAATTTTCTAAAATCAATCAATGGCAATCTATAATTTCATAAATATTTTTTACAAAATTAAACTAGCTAACACTTCGCAAAGTTTGTGTATTTTGAGCTTGATGTATTGGAATGTCTTGAAAGTTGTAAAGGAATTGTCTATTGCTTGTTAAGAATTGTATGAAGAAATTATTGAGAAGTTAGCTCAAACACACTTGTAAAAGTTAAAGAGCTAGCACTTCGTGAAGTTTGTGAAGTTTAAAATCACAACAAAGTTCTAATTCCCTAATTAAATTCTAACTGCATTAAACTTCAATCCC
>JACFYI010003804.1:1222223-1235804 GCA_014898755.1 Handroanthus guayacan | reverse complement strand
AAGATGATCAAGTGTTGATTAAGGTGGCTGCGGCTGCTCTTAATCCTCTTGATTTCAAGAGAATACATGGGGTTTTGAAGCCCAAAGAAGCTCCTCTTCCCGTAACTTTTCTCTCCTCCTCCTCTTTTTTATTCCGTTGATATTTTTATTCTGCATCTTTGTTCCATTTATGCTAAGGTCAAATACCTATCAGAATTGAATCGAGAGTTTTCCTCCTGTTGGTGGAAGACCAATAGAAATTGAGTTTTTGACTTAGAGACACGAAGAAATCGTGGAGGTTTTGAGATTGGACCCCAGCCTAGGAACAAGAACAAATAGAAAGACTTGTTTTTCAAAATATATATATATATATATTACACGTTTTGAAACAATATTGGATACTTTATACAAATTTAATTTAAATTTGATTAATATAGGAATAGAAAAATATAGTGGGTAGTGGGGACGGCACCCTTCTTCAAACCAAATTATTCTTGAAACTTCATATTTCTCACATTTCTCTTTCAAGCTTTGTTTTTCACTCCATTACGACCGGCGCTTGTTAGTTATTTTCAATTAATTTGTCAAACTCAAGGCTATTTTGTGAGTTAAAAGTTTTATATTTTAGTCAATTTAGTAGTGTTTTAGTGAATTATTTTGCTAATTTTTTTCATAATTTTTTGTATTATTGAATGTGTGAATATTTTCAATTATTTTAGCAGAATATGTCTTGCTATGCTAATTCACCATACTTTTTTGGTAAAGATAACATTTTCATAGTTTATATCATTTTAAAATATAAAATTTTTATAGAGTTTTATTAATCATATCACTTGGGAATAAAACTATCTAGGATTACTATAGGGATCAAAGGAACCAACTGAATCAAGATCCTGAAAGTATAGTAGGTGTAGAAAGAAACAAAAACAAGAATAAATGGTATATTTGCAATAGAAGGATGAATGAGAAAATGATTATCAATTTTCATATAGTAAATAATGTGAAAATGGCTCTTGAAAACGCAAACAAATAGGCTATTAAAAACTCATATATATAGTTGACATATAGGCAAACATTAATTGATTGCAAATGCAACTCAAATGATAATGAAACAGGGGATCTTGTGTTAAACAAAGCAACGACAATAACTTACCTGTTTCTCCATTTCTGAAACAGCTTCAGCTTATTTAATTCATAATTCACAACCATATCTCCATTCGAATTCAAATTATAGCATCTGATCCAAACTTTATTTCCAGGTTATTCCGGGCCACGATGTTGCTGGCATAGTGGTTAAAGTTGGAAGTAAAGTAAAGAACCTAAAGGAAGGAGATGAAGTATATGGAGACGTCACTGAGAAAGCCGAGGAGGGGGCCAAAACAGTTGGGAACTTTAGCAGAGTACACAGTTGCTGAGGAGAAATTATTGGCTCTAAAGCCCAAGAATCTTGAATTCGTGCAGGCTGCTTCTCTTCCTCTTGCGATTGAGACAGCTTATGAAGGTCTTGAAAGAACTGATTTTTCCGAGGGAAAATCTATTCTTGTTCTTGGAGGAGCTGGCGGTGTTGGAACCCTTGTTATTCAGGTGAAGTTCTTAGTCACCATACACTAAAACTTGAATTAAAGCATGTTTAGATATAAGCTTCGTAAGTATGGATAAGGTTTGGACAGATCATAAAATCACTTGACATCTTCTAAAATTACAATATACAAGTAAGAACTTTGATGCTTCCACCTATCGTGTAGATTTTTATAGTCCGTTAGTCCTTGTTATCGAAATTTTAACAGACTTGCCTTGGTTAGATACCCAGTTGATGTTTGCCTTCATCTTGCAGATTTCATTTTGCGTTCTTTAAATTAAAAACTAGAAATACTATTAATTTCACAAACTTGCTTAGTTGTGAGAAGATATCTATAATTTTGAAAAGTAGAGGGAGTTTGATGTTATATGTTATTAAACAAGAGCTTGGTGATGCAGCTTGCAAAGCAAGTGTTTGGTGCTTCAAGAATTGCTGCTACTGCCAGCACTTCGAAGTTAGATTTGTTGAGAAGTTTGGGCGTTGATTTGGCTATTGACTACACCAAGGAGAATTTTGAGGACCTGCCAGAGAAATTCGATGTGGTGTATGATGCAGTTGGTAAGATATAGACCTCATTGCCTTGTTAGAAGTCCACTTATATGCTATCATTAGTTTACAGAACTTGATCAGGAATCTTAATCTTGGGGGTGAGGTTCGGTCCTGGATAAAAAGATTCCTTTTATATATCCTATATATACTTTTGAGGAAAGCATTCTGAATATAATATATAATTTTGTAAAGAAAGTATTCCATATATAAGATATATATACATATATTTATCATATCTGCACTGTTTGGTTTTTGCTGTTTTTTAGTACCTAAACCAAACCACTCACCTGAACCACAGTTTTAATAAATTTGCAACCAAATCAACGACGTAAGTTGAAAAAACCACTACGTTAGTTTTGTTTGGACGGTTTGTAGAAATTTGTGAACAGCCCTAGTTTCAATGATTTATTTTCAAATAATGTGCTAAAATGAAAAAATTTGATGAATTGAAGTGCCATGTTGATTTCCATCAAAAGTGATTTTGTTATTTTGAGGCAGCAATATCTTGAACTTGTTCGAATGTCAACAGGACAATGCGACAGGGCCGTAAAGGCAGTGAAGGCAGGCGGTCGCGTCGTAACCATTTATGGTTCTGTTACACCACCTGCATTTATATTTGTGGTCACTTCCAATGGAGACTTCTTGAGAAAACTAAATCCATATCTGGAGAGTGGCAAAGTGAAACCAATACTTGATCCTAAGGGACCATTCCCTTTCGACAAGGTTAAAGAAGCTTTTTCGCACGTGGAAACAAACAGAGCCATTGGAAAGGTTGTTATATATCCAGTTCCTTAAAAAGTAGTAACTCACTTTGGCTATGGTAATAAGATTATGGGACTAGAATAAAGATTGTCTGCATTTGATATTGTAAATAGAGGGAGTAAAAGTTTGAGAAGTGACTGTTGGAAATAGAACAAGAGGGAGTTTGATGTTGCTTCTACTTTGAAATAAAATTATTTTGGTTTAAAAGAAGTTGAGAGCTCTAGCAAATTAAAAAATGATGAAAAAAAATCATAAAATGATAATAATATGATGATGGGTGTTTGCCATGATACATGATTTTTCATAGTTTGAATCATTGGTTGTTTTGCAAAATAATTTTGCTACAATTTTTACAATTAGTAAAAATAGTATTTTCATTCAATCTTTTCAACAAATAAGTAGAAATTAAGATTTTAATAGATATCTCTCTAATAAAAACAGAAATTAGTGTAATAAACATTTTTTAATAACTAAAAGTTGAAAAGCTGACATTAAGAACATTTCCAAACACCATTTAAAAGGTGTTTGTGCAATTAGAGAAAGGAATAGTTGAGAAAAGTTTTCAATAAGTTAACCCAACACAATCCCAGAAAACTTGGTACAAGCATTAATTTTTCTTTACACAATTTGATCCATGAGATTATGAGAACCTTAAATCAAAACTCATATTAATATAGAAGGGGACAGCTTAGAGTTTAAGTCCCAAAGCTCGAAAGAGCCCTTCACAAAATCATAATGTCCTCCCTTGAGCAAAAGGGTTTTCTTTACCACAGCTTCCCTAACAAATGGATAGCTTAACAAGTTCCCTAGTGATATATTCACAGCTTCCTGTTTGGCAAAGCCCAAAATAGAGTTATTTTTTCAGATAATAATTAGTTTAAGATAATTTCCACATTTAATAGAAATTGTAATTTGTAATTATGAATTTACCTTCTCGAGTCTGGTGCACTGTTCGTTGAAATCTAAATTGCTCCATTCTTTTTGTAACTTGGCCTTAGCTGCCTTGCAGATGCTAACCCAATCTTCTATAAAGTCACTAATTATTTTGGAGAAGAAAATCGTGAATATGTTGATTAAAAAAAAAAAAAAAAAAGGATTAGTTAGTAAAATCTTCTTTAAATTTGGTTCATTTATAGCGAAAAAGAAAAGTTCGTAAAGTCTGGAGGGCGAAAGCAAATAATAAGGGATGATTGTAATTTCAAAAGATAGAATGATATTGTAATAAATGGTCAAATTTTAACAGGGGGTTTTTGGTAATTAGACTAACAGTAGATTAGAGTTTAAAATCATTTTCATTAGGTGTTTGAAGAGCTAATTATGAGTGATTTAATTTAGAATACGAAAAAAATGGGGGGGCCGCTGAGCAAATCGCACAACCTTCGCTTGGTGCCATCATCATCTATGGACATGAGGCCCCTTATGCCTCCACAACAGCTGTGACCAGTAACCAAGATATTCTCCACCTATCATCATCATTATTTATTAGTTATTATATTAAAAATGGAAACTCGGAAGGAAAATAGCAAATATGGTTATTTGCCTGTTACCTTCAGATTTAATACTGCAAATTCGATGGCAGCCCCAATTCCTGAATATTTCGTCTGAAAAAAAATATATATGTTTTGGCCCAAGAAAGGGGTAAATATGAAATTTCACTATAGATGAACCAAAATACAATTTTTGGAGTTGATAGTACCTTGTCAAATGGTGGAACCATGTTGGCAATATTTCGAACCATAAAAGCTTCTCCTGGTTGGAAATTCAGGATATGAGAAGGGCAAACTCGAGAATCCGAGCATGCAAAAACCATGAACTGCATGTAATTCATGAAATTAACTTGCATGAATTTCTGGAATTTTTCTCAATTTTAAAATTATATTATATATATATATATATATATATATTTTAAGGAACCATTTGCTGTACTTTTGGGGATTGGCCTTTGGCGAGCTTCGCATATAAAGCAGGATCCTTCCTGCAATTAAAAAATAGTGCATATTTGAAGCTGAAAATTTAGAATGAAGAAATTTTGATAAAGAAAAATTAATTACATCTGTTAAGATAATATAATCAAGGGTCAATAATTCAAAACATTCATACAAAATCTATAATATTTTATGACATTATTATAGAGATAAATCTTGGCTCCTCCATCAATGGTTGCAGTTTCTATAGGACCCATTTCAATTCTACCCACAAATACAAAGACTTGTCTCGTCAGAAGTAAACTTCCGATCATGCCCCTACCCCAACAGCAGAAACAGAAATTTTATTTGAGGCTATTTAGGTAAGTTTCTTTTGCCAAATGGTATATTACGGGCATGTCCCAGAATCTAGCACTTTTTGATGCCAAAGAAGATCCAAGCACTGTTCCCAAAGTACAAATCTTCATGCACTTTTATAACTCCATATACATTCCTCTAGCTTACAAGTACTTAAGCTTTTTAATTCCTCGGTTTAAGATATAGTTTAACTTCTATTTCATTATATTGTATTTATAATTAAATATTTTTATAAAAAATATTTGATATGTTTATTATACACGGATTAGAAAATGAATATATTTTATCCAAATTAGTACCTAAACAGGTGTTTCAGTCAACTCATAAGCTCTTTGAAAATCTTATAATATGTTTAAGAAGTTATAAAATGTCACAAATTATTTGTTAAATGTACTTGGAAATGAAAGTTTCTATCAAGATGTTAGGATCCTAATTAGTCTTTTTATATAAAAAAGAAAGAAGAAGTAAGAGGTTCTAATTTATGTTTACATTCCTAACAATTTCTTTTTTTTTTTAATTTTGATCATCCTAATGACCAAATTGTCATAACTAACATTCTATAAGCTCTGTATCTTATTTATATTAAATATTTTGTCTCATTTTTAAAATAAAATCTGACATTTTTTCAAAAGATTTATAAGCTAACAAAACTTTATAGATAAGCTTAATTAAACACCCTCTTACTCGTATTTCTCTTTCTTGAAATGATTGAAGCCTGCTAGGATTCTCTCTACCGGGTCAGACACTGGCTTCTCCGCCGCTCCCGCCAACTCCGCCGTCAATTGCCTCACCTTTGCGGCGGCGGCGGCCTTCAACTCGCTCTTCTCACTATAGTTTTTAACAGAACGCAGAAAGAAGGAAAATCAGAGAAAGGTAAAAACAAATACAAGATAACTGAATCATCACCATTGGATCACGCACCGAGGTGGGCCCTACTTGAGCCAACAGTTAAAATTTGCACCCGTTTATCGCGGAGTAACCGATGATGCAAGAAAAGCTTGTGAAATGACATAAAAGACTTAACATTTTCTGAGTTCAACTATTTTGAAGATAACTGAATGGTGTAAATTCCAAGGAATAAGGGCAGAAAAGGCAAAAGATAAAAATGGCATAGTACTAAGAAAAACATTTATTATACCTAAGAAGCTTCTGGAGGCCTGCAATGGCTTCCTCCCAGGTGTCTTTTCCCATTTCTTCTATCTGCAAAATCCCACAGTTTCTCAATTTTCCACGAAAAGAAAAGACATTTTTTACAAGCTCAAATATATATATGATATATATGGTCCCCATAACGAATATTATATAATCAAGATATTCAAAAAAACAAAAAAAATGCTGTTTTTCTTCTCATTTAAGCTTCTTAAAATTATGATCCTTAAGCAAAGAAAGGATAGATTTTACTCCATTACCTTTGGAAGAGGCTTGTTTGGTTTGAGAGAATTGAGACAAATTTGAAGATTTGATCACTGGTTAAATTGTGTACTAATGGGAAGTCTATGGTGGTTGTTTTATAGTATGAGGTAACCATGGTTAGTCAAGAAAACAAAAAAGTGGATGGATGTTAATATAACCATGGTTAAAAATATGTCTAGGAATATACAAATAGGGATGCTGATTTTTTTTATTTTGTTATTTTTTTTAAATGAACATTGATGGAAAAATGTAATGTGTATTAAGTGGAAAGAGCTTATTTATCTTCTTTTTTTGTTTTCACCTTTTGGTAAAAACTGGTGGTGAATGAAAATATGAAGTAAATAACTTATGAAATTCTGATTTATGTATTATATTAGTTAGAAGTAATTATTATGCATGGATTATTCGTGTCTCCTCATTTATTTATTTCTTTTTTCTGTTTTAGTTTTTGGGCGCTTAGGCTAATTATCAGACGAAAGGAGGATTACTTATGGACCATGTAGGCCCATTAGAAGTGGACTTCTAGGGCCCAAGAACCACTTCAAGTGGGTTCAACAACTTGCACCACAAAGTGAAGATTTTACTACTAAATTTAGTTTTTAGCAATAAGAAAATATTTTGAAAATATTTTTGGCAAGTGACTTCTACTTTTGTTAAGGGAAATCTAAGCTTAAATTCACTAGAATTTCAAAGCACCTCTTCTGACTTTCATAAAAGATTAAATTAAAACACTATATATATATATGATTGTATCATTGATAAAGTGAGAGAATGATATTTATTTGAGAGTGAGATAATAATTTAAAACTTTAAAACTATGGAAAGTCAATTTATTTTCGCGGCCAATTACAACCCCCTTTTCATAATTTTTCAGCCGGTAGTTACAATAGACCCAATGTTCACTACTAATCCCTCAATTTCTCCAATTATAAAATCATTTCATTCCAAAACAGAAGTAATAACAAACACGTTGTTGGTATATATATGTATATCATAATCCCTTCAATACTTAGCAATCGAAACTCAAACATCAATAAATTCAGCATAAAAAAGATAGAAATTACCACAGGTTTCCTAGTGCAACACAGCGTCATGCATTTCTTGAATTTGCCAGCCATAGCTCTAAACTAAATTCTCCTGCGTCCAATCAAATGCTAATTATCAAGCCAAGAAAATATATATCGCATTCAACAAAGATTAATTGCAGCATATGTACTGTAGAGAAAATTACCCGAGTATCTTCTTTCTTTTTTCTTTCTTTCTCTGAGCAGAAACTGAGCAAGAAAAGGCTACTTTTTTCTTTATATATACGGGAATACTGACCAGAAAGAATGTTTGTTTGAGTAGTACGCTTTCGAGTTTGTACAATTGGATCGATCAAACAGAAAAATTTGTACACTTGGAAAATGTTTGAACTGGAGGGATTTAACTAGAGACGAAAATGAAAGGATTGGTATTTTCTGTGGATGAAAAAGGATGACAAAGTGATGGGTAAAGAACAGCTTGTATGGCTACTATTTGTAGACCATATTATACCACACATTATATAATATATATATATATATGAGAATTAGTTGATTTTAATTTCTTCTTTCTGGTTTACGTAACTTTTGGGCCACAAAGTGGAAGAATTCCACACGTATACGCACAAATTCTGATAATACATTTCTTGATTTTGTGAAGTTTTCAATCGTAATCCGAGGTTGTTAATTCCTGCAGACTAAATGACATGATGTAATGAAAAAATATGAAGTAATCAAATGTCTTTTAGCTTCAATGCCCTCGAAGGAAACATTATGTGGAGATGTGAACTACAAAATATTGTTGTTGATCATTATAAGTGACATGATATTTACAAAATTACCATTAAAATAAAAGGGTATTGATTACTTCAACACTCAGTGAAGTTTGGTCTAATTACAAAAATACCCTTCATGATTTGGAAAATTACAATATAGAACACCCGTCGTTGATGTAGGTAACAAAAAACTTCACGGCTCTTATATTACATTACAGTTAAACCCCTGAAATCTGATAATTGACTAAACCCATGTTACATAGGCTCCATTTTCTGCAAGCTGAAAATCCATTTTTAGGCTCTATGTTATTGAAATTTTCTAAACCATGGTAGGTATTTATATAATTAGGTAAAACCTTAGAGAGTGTTGAGACAAGTATTCCAAAATAACTTGGATGATCTGAATCCCTATTATTCGAGTTTTTAACTTCATCCAAATCAATCCCATTGAATTTAAGGCATGAAGGGAAGCGCAACGAATCCCCACATTTAACCGGACCGGATCTTCTATTCCAATCGGTGTTTCATCTCCTATTTCATGTCTTTTAATACATGCCATCTATATTGCATTTATTATTATATATTTTAATAAGAAAATATATAATACATGTGGCATGTATTCAAAGGCATGAAATAGGAGATGAAACACAATTTAGAATATGAGATCTCATCTAATATTTAACAAGCATGCTTGACCATATGTATTACAACATTTACTTAATTGGTAGTTTTAGTAGCATCGCTCCGTTATTAACCCTAAACTTATTCGGGCATCCGATTTTCGTTGGACCTTGAGGACCCAAACTCATGTTTGTTTACGTTTAGAAAACCAGTTGAGATCAATGTACAAAGACTGTTGAGATGTGTGGCTATAAGAAATTCCAACATCAAATTAATCACTAAAAACATTGGCAATTTGACTTTGAGACACAACCAAAGTCCAAGAATGACACTTCCTTAAACATATGGAACAAGAGAGAGCTGGTCAATAATTTCCTTTTCTCTGTTTGGCAAAAGGCGTAACTCAACTCAATTGTGAGATCCCAGCAACCTATAATTGTATGCATCAGAAAGGGAAACAATCTTAGGTTCAAAGGACAACAGCAGATTCACCTTTCTGTCCATTTTGTACAGTCTACGTACTTTCCAAATCTCATGTGTCATCATCATGTGCAGACTATATAACGCAGTAGGGAATGAAACGATGAAACTCCTGTGTTATTACAATGTAATATGTTAGCTTTTGGTGAAGGAGATTGAACATGGTTAAAGAGAAGAAGACAAATACTATGAGAGTAAATAAAGGAAATTAAAGTGAAATTAGAGAAAAGACATCCTTGCGTGAAGCAACCCCTCATGCCAGTTCGAGTTTTCTATTCCATCAGATGATTTATATGTCTTATACTATATGTTATTTATCCACGACAATTGTATTAAATATTTTGTAATAAGATCACTTAATTATGAATGATATACATTTAATATAAATCCATGAAATCTCAATCGTCCAGATCAAAAAGCAAGTGAATTAAATTACATTTTTTGGGTTCAAAAACTAATCTAAATCCCATAATTAAATACTCAAAAAGACATTATAGATCCTTTATTTAAATATATGTCTCTAAATTCACGTTTTTTCTCATAATTTACATGTTATGTGTATTAAGTATTTACTTAATTATAAAAACAGTATAATGAAATAAGAAATATAAATGATAGATCCAATTTGTCAAAAAGAAAATGCCAAAACTACATAATCCCGCATCAAATGCTCTCTTACTCAAGTTTTACAACGTAAAAATAAAGATATTTTTATGAGGCCTTTTAAAACATAACTAATTAATTAATATCAAAAGGGTGATAAAGATTGTTGCATTGTGTAGAGAATAACATAAAGTGTGATACCTAACTATATATGACATAAGATCCGGTTTCCATCCTTCACAACACCCAACAATAACCCTATTTTCCAAAACATCACACAATAATAACTCCCTTTTTAGCCTTCTTTCCCTCACTATAACGCCCACTACATAAAAACTCCCACTTCCAACCTATAACCAACCCACCAATCTTCCTCCCTCACTCAAAAATGCACTTCTCCACCCTCTTCCTCACCTTGTGCTCTTTCATTGTAAGAGAAATATGATCTTCTATTGTTATTTTTCTGTGCAGATTGAATCATATCCATCATTGAGTGTAATTTAGTAATAAATATGTTCCGTCGTAAAAAATTCATTAGTATGATAACAAAAGTGAAGTTTGTCACGTAATCATGGTGGAATAGAGTGATTGTTACAAAGATTTATCAAAATTATCATTCTTGATACGTATTGTGATCTACTTTTAATAGTTTGTGATAAATTCACTGTAAATTTTATTTGTGTGTGATGAACTTCTATTCCATCACCATATTTTTCGGTTTTTCATTTATGAATGAGTGTTTTACATTCTCCCCTCGGGTATTCTTGTTGTAGTTTTCACCAATGTGTGCCCTACGTGAATGCAGGCGGTCTTGGAAGCCGCCGTCCCGGGCGGAAACTCCACCAGAGAAAATCCATTTACTCCGAAGGGCTACGTGATCCGTTACTGGAGGAAACAAATCGCCAACGATTTACCGAAACCATCGTTCTTGCTCGACAAAGCATCGCCGCTAACCGCCACCGATTATGCCGTTTTCTCCAAACTCGCAGAAGATCAAAACTCCCTTTCCACGCGTCTCCCCGATTTTTGCACCAAAGCCAATCTCCTCTGCTTCCCTGACTTATCGCCGAGTCTTGAAAAATACCAGGACAATGTCAACTTCGCCGAGTACCTTAACAGAAACTTCACCAACTACGGCACGGACAGGCTTGGCGGCGTTGATTCTTTCAAGAACTACTCCGACGGAGACAACGTCGTTTCAGACAATTTCCGCCGCTACAGCCGTGACTCCGTTGGCCACAACGAAGAGTTCACCGGCTACGCTAGGGACGTGAATCTGCCGGACCAGAGCTTCAATGGCTACGGCACCACTGCCATCGGCGGCGAAGGACAATTCAGTAATTACAACAGCGACGTAAACGTCCCAAACCTTCGATTCATTGCTTATTCCGATAACAGCAATGGCCGGAAACAGAGCTTTACAGAGTACACGAATAGTGCAAACTCCGGCGACCAGAGTTTTACCAGCTACCGCAAGAACGGCAACGGCGCCGAGAATGAATTCGCCGCTTACGGCAAGGATTCCAATGTCATGGGGTCGAATTTCAAGAATTACGGCGAAACTGGAAATGGCGGCAACGATAATTTCACTTCATACGGTGACGAATCAAATGATCCGGGAAATACTTTCAAGAATTACGGCGCTGAAGGGAACGGCGCCGTCGAGAGTTTCAAGAGTTACAGAAACGATTCCAATGTCGGAGACGATGATTTCCAATCCTACGGTAAGAAATCCAATGCTGCCCAAATGGATTTCGAGAATTACGGACAGAATTTCAACGGCGGCAGTTCTAGATTTACTGGTTATGCCAAAGACGCTTCCGGCCAAGCTGTCGACTTCAAGCTTTATGGTGTAAACACTACTTTCAAAGACTACGCCAAAGAGGGTATCACATTTTCGAGCTACACTAATGAAAGCTCGTCAATGGCGGCGGCTTTCTTGGCCGCCAAAGGCAAAACGGGAAACAAGTGGGCGGTGGAGCCCGGCAAGTTTTTCAGGGAGAAGATGCTGACGAACGGTACCATCATGCCAATGCCGGACATTCGCGATAAAATGCCGAAAAGGTCGTTTTTGCCCCGGGTGATCGCCTCCAAATTACCATTTTCAACCTCCAAGATTGGTGAACTGAGGAAGATTTTCCATGCCAGCGATGACTCCACCATGGCTAAAATGTTAGTCAATTCTTTGAGCGAGTGTGAGAGAGCGCCTAGCGCCGGCGAGACCAAGAGGTGCGTGGCGTCAATCGAGGACATGATTGACTTCGCCACCGCCGTTCTGGGGCGGAATGTGGCGGTCCGCACGACGGAGAGTACAAAAGGGTCGAATGGTAATATCATGATCGGGGAAGTGAAAGGGATCAACGGTGGAAATGTCACCAAGTCAGCATCTTGTCATCAGAGCCTATTCCCTTATTTGCTATACTATTGCCATTCGGTTCCTCAAGTCCGGGTCTATGAAGCGGATATTTTGGATCCGAAATCTAAAGCTAAAATAAACCATGGTGTTGCCATTTGTCATTTGGATACTTCATCATGGAGCCCAGCTCATGGAGCATTTGTTGCATTGGGTGCAAGCCCCGGGAAGATTGAGGTGTGTCATTGGATATTTGAAAATGATATGACCTGGACAGTAGCAGATTAACGTATTCAGGTCGAACCCAATTTTATAACGTTTGGATTTTGAACTAGTTCTGAGAACCTTATAATTGAAACTCGTTATATTAGCCTATTAAGCTATTTTTTTGCTCTAATCAATATTAGCCTATTAAGCTATTTTTTTGCTCTAATCAAGTTGCATGTATATGTTGATGGTGTACTATGTACTTAAATAAGAAAATGACATTTTTGGTCCTATGTTTGATACTTCTACGTAGAAGTACATGTGTGTCACGATAGAGCATTCAAATGTATGGTTCCTTGCTTTTATCATTAGCAATATAATGAAACAAATCTTCTGCTCAAGGACAGTAGTCACTTCAAAATTCATTTCAAATCCAACCTAGATGAAAATTAAATTCATCGCGTTGGCTTGTGGCTTCTCTTTATTGTGAAAATTTAAATAATGAAAGCAGTGTACAAGAAAATTTGAAAGAAATGACGAAGAAGAACGCAAGACGCTGGGACCGAATGGAAAGAGCACATACTCAATCTTGAACTTTTGTTTTCAAATAGCGTTTAATTTTATATTTTTTTTCTTTAATTTTTACAAGAAAATATTTAAATGACTTGGCATGCAACTCAAATACCTGCCGCAAGACAAGACTCTCACGGTTATCGATAATCTAAGAGTATCAAAAGATAGATCACAGCAACTGTCCACCCAAACTTGAGAGGTAATAAATAGTAAATACAAGGAAAAGGTTGTCCCGCTAAGATGGAAATTCTGCATCTAGAATTTGACAAGTCACCATGGACATCATGAGAACGGGCTTTTATGCCCCGAATTCTGCATTAAATATGGAACCCATTCTTCTATTTTTTTTTTTTTTCCTTTTTCTTTATGGAATAAAATACGA
>JACFYI010003804.1:1179924-1213376 GCA_014898755.1 Handroanthus guayacan | reverse complement strand
TAACAGGTACATGGTGCTTGTACTTGTTGAACCTCCCAACTCAGAAGCAATCGGCCGGAGGACTATCGCTGGAGAAATGGAAAGGAGGTGTTTTCTTTTTGCTTGGATGAGGTCGAGAAGAATATCAAGGTAGAGAGGCTCATGCACTAATCAAATTGCCCATGTAGTATTATGATTATTTCCTTTTGCAGCCCTGTCAAAGCAATCGCCCTTCTAACCTTTAATGCTGTGTTGGAACTGAGTGAAAAAAGAGTGTTTTGCAATATATTCCCTGATGCTGCATGTGACATTAGTTTTGTATTTGAACTCTGGATATAGGTTTATTATATATTGGCTCCAGAGTGTGTTTCATATCTACCAATTACCATCCGGTCCATCCCTTGAGCTGCTTTGTGCAAAATCTGGTTCATATGATTTTATGGGCTTCCTTGGACTTGTGAGCAGATTGCTGAAAATGATGGTCATAGATATGCTTATACATATATTGTTTACTGCTTATCTTTTGTTTTAATAAAAGGTGAACTTGGTTTCTGATCTTCATGTGTACAATGTTGTATTTTGATCTAGCAATGGAAGAATAAGTGTGAGGGTGACAGAACGTGGTGGGGGTAATTGTCCGTTTGGGTTAGGTATTTCAGAGAGATTATCAGTGCATCGCAACTTGAGGTTTAATATAATTACTAAAATATTCTCAAAGATTTGGATAATTGTTATTACACTCTTTATTGAAGTTCAATGTGTACATAATTACAATTATTTCCCCTAGTCTAGGTGTCTATTTGTAATTTTTCGGGATTTTTATGGAACTAACGATAGAAGGTGCAGCGGTAATTATTTAAATTTCAGGAATATTTTGGTAATTATATTAAACTTCAGAGGATAATTGTCCCTATTATGTATGCTTGTTGTAATATTTCTTGGGTAGATTTGGGCCATTGGAATAAAATTGTGTATGCTGGATCCAAACTTACTAATATGATGCAAGAAAAGATTTGAGCTGGAACATTTCTTATTCTTATTATTACAACAATAAATAAAAAGAATCACCATAATACAACAGGTATGATTTGTCCGATGCACACTGCTTCATCCAAAAAACAGAAGCAGAAGCACCCTTAGTGACAAAAGCTTTGAAAAAAACCAAGCTAATGTCACACTAATCAAACACAAAAACATATCTACATCATCACAGATATTCTTGCAAAACAATAAAACAGTGTGGTAATAACCAAAAACTCAATCACCACACGTGAACAAACTGCTCTTGAGGAATTGTCGAAGCCCTCGACCCAGATGAACTCTTTTCGTTAAAAGTATGTAGGATCCTGATGAGAGAACTAGCTTTCTTGCTCGATCGAGAAGTCCCATCAGCAAGTAGAGAATATAGAAACATTATCAGAGATGTGTTCTTTACTAAAAGAGGAACCACATCTGCCCCATCATTGATGCACAATGACAGCAATATAGAAACACAGTATTCTTTTGCAGTTCTTGAATTTGAAGAGCCCAAAATGTCGATGATTATAGGTAAAGTACCTGCACTTATAATCGCCATTGCTCCATCGAGTTTTTCTGCAAGGGTTGCTAAAACTGCTAACAAATCCGTTATAAGATCTTCCCTTTCGCAAGATGTTAAAAGATTCACCAGCAAGAGGACTAATCCAGCTGATAAAGCTCTCCGGTGGTTCTCCGGGTACATGAGGAGACCCAAAAATGTAACCAATGCGTTCTTTTTTGCACGATTGGGTCCGTTTTGGAGTAATTCCATTAGCCCTGGAATTGCCTCCGGGATTCTTCCGATCATTTTTCTATATTCTTCGACTGATGCAAGGTAGAATAACGCACCAGCTGCGTGCTGACGGGATTCCATCTTTATCCCTTTTTTAAGAACATCCACTATTAGTGTCAATCCTTCATTTTCGACTATAATTTTCTTGCTTCTGCAGTACTTCGATAGATTCATCAATCCCGCGATAGCGTTATCTTGTGCTTCAGGATAGATTGAAGAGAGCAGATTCAAGAGAGGTGGGATTGGGTCAGCTTCGACCAAACAAGACCTGTTAAAAATGCTTCTTTTGGTAAGAAGACGAACTTCATAGGCTGCTTTATTTTTCTCCTCACTTGTTCCTTCCAGAAGCTTTTGAACAAGAAAGTTGGCAACAAGTTTCATGGCTTGTTCAGCTGCAGGACTACCTGCACCAGATGATGATCTTGTTGATTCTCGATTTGGGCTGTCTGATTCACCAAATGGGATTCCATTTTCTTGACAATATTGCTTGATGATTCTCTTCAAGCCATGATTTGGAACAAGATCTACACAGATCAATCTCTCGCCCGTCTTTGGACAGGTGTGATTACCAGATTTGAACCATTTGAGGATCGAAGATCGATCATAAGTTTGTCCGGTTGATATTATCACTGGATCAGACATGGTTTCGAGAGAAATCGGACATCTGAAGTCATCAGGATTCAGACATTTGATCATCTCCATGGAACTTCCTCTATCAGATTGTTGTAAGAAAGTAGTATTTCTTGAACTTTCAAGATTTACAAAAACAGAGCATCTGCAGTAGATCACGAACGCCAGTAAACTACTGAGAAATCCCAAATCCTTTTTCTCACTTTCTTGGACTATTTCATTTTCCAAGAATTTAACTTCTTTGTTACACTCATTCCAGCTTCTAATTTCCAAATACTCGAGAGCCCTTTTCAAATCACTCGATTCTGGACCAATCCCATTCTCGAACTGATCAATGATCCGAAGGACCCTTCTCATCGATATTCTATCATCCTTTTCCAATTCAAACTCTGTTTTTAATGCTTGTTTTCTTACAAACTCCACCAACTCTTTAACTTCAAGAGCAATATCCAATTCGGACAAAGGAAGAACATCTAAAGCCACTGCAATACCTCTCATCAGCTCGCGAAAATGCGATGATATTTTGTCCGATTTCATCAGCATCAATAGCCTTGAATCATCTCTTACGCAGTCTTCCAAAAGGAAATGAATCTTTTGGAAGATGAAATGGAGTTCAGACAAGCAGAGAGACAGCGAAACTTCGAATCTTGAACTCCCATTTCGGATTTCTTCAAGAAAAACAACAAGAGTTTCGATCAAATGGATTGATACTCTCGTGTTTTTCTTGTTGGTGAAGAAGGTTTTCGATTTAAAGCCGCATATTGTGTGGCAGAGGTTGATTAATGAAGTGAGGAGTGTGGAAAAAGAGACTGATTCGCAGGGACGTATCGCCGGAAAATTCAAAATCCGGCGGGTGAATTCATTGGATTTACTTATCATTGAACAATAAGTAAGATCAAGATTTTCAAGTATAAAATCAAATGAAAGAAGAACAAAAAAGAAAGAAATAAAGGAATCAATTTCAAAATCTATACAAGAAACAAAGAGATAAGTTTATGTACTAACTTTTTGAATTTTGGGACTTTTTTGTTTGACAATTTGTGTTGTGTTGTGGGAGTTGGGCATATGCATTATGTATAATATAGGTTGGCCGAAAGCGAATATGTAGGTAACTGAACGTGATTTGCACGTGGTGAGTTGACTAAGATCGGAGGGTGGTGAAGTGTGTGACGCGTGGCATAAGGAGATGTGGGGAAGTAATGGGATTTTGACCAGGATGTTTCCTCGAAAGCGAGTAGCTAATCAGATGCTGACACGTAGTACGCAAATAATGGGGTCATGGAAGGAGTGCATGAAGCCTGAAGGCACGTGCAGCCGACTTGCATTGTTTGACATTTAGTACAGGATTTAATGTAGTTGTAGATTTACTCATTCATTTGTTGGTTTCTACTTGAAAATTTTTGTCATCTACATGAGTAAGATGTAGTTTAAAAAAAAAAAACTGTCAGCAGCTATGGATCATATCTTTTCCCAATATGGTCACTAGTCTGAACTCGTTTGTAGGAATATTCTTTAACTAATTATTTATGTGACGGGAGGGTTTATTTAATTGGTACTAGAGTAGATTTGTATAATGAACTCGTTATTTGAATGGTAATTATGACTTAAATTGAATATTACACGCAATTGGAGTATACTATAGCTACACTCAAAAAGAATTATAATGATAGTCATTGTTGTTTGTGATGATGGATAAACGAGTCTTTTAAACAGTGATTATAACTCAAATCAAATATTAGACGTGGTTAAACTCCTACTAAAGAAGAATTTTATGCTGGGTGTCTCTAGGGTTCAATTTTAATTAGCATTATAGTAGGTTTGTGATGACAAACTTGTCCTTTTAGCGGTAATTTGGATGTTGCACGCTATTGGGGAATCTTATAATAAAATTTATTATATGGCAAATATAATAACATTTGTTACGAATCAACGCAATAAATTAATGAAGATGAATAGATTATTAATCTGAATTTTGAATGCCAATTGTATATTAATCATAGTACAAAAAGAACTAATTAATTGCGTTAGATCACATGGGTGGTATGTTTGTGACAAGAACGTGTGTATTTTTTAAATTTTTGGACAGTACTAAAAACAAAATAAACTAAAAAAAAAAAAAAATGGATAGTACTTGATCACATGGAATTGAGGTGGATCTTACATTATTAACGAGGGAGGTGCAACGAAATATGGATATGATATTAATGAGGGAGGTGCACAATTATGGGCTCAAGTCAAGAAAAAGAAATATCGTAGAAACACTATTGCCATACATTTATACGATCCTCTTTATCATTTAATTTGTGATGTCACCCAAATAATGCAAGATAAATACCTCAATTATTTTATTCTATTTTTATATTCTTTTCGTCCTGTAAAAATGGGTCGTTTTATTCAATAACAACTATTATTTAAAAAATATATATAAAAACATATCTCAATGAACAAATAAACCAAATAAATTTGAAATTAAGGAAGAAATAAGTGTGAGAATCCTAAGCAGTTATTTTAACGATATATTTTTATGTCTTATGCCTAAAATATCCTTTAATATTAACTCACCTTTATAACTACCTAAATAAACACAAATTAAGTAGTCATTAAACCTTGATGTGTGTGAAACATATTGATCATTTTAGGCAGAGAGTATAAATGGGCCCATGCTTTATTTATTAGAGGGCCAAATGTTGTGGCAGGCCGAGGTCCCAAAAATTGATCTTTGATTTTGGGCTCCTGTGGAGTAGGCCTAATGTCGCTTCACTGATACAATCATTTTTACTTGTTGGTTAAGGCCCAAGGCCCAATAATACCTTGATGATCCCACGAAATGACACACAGATTCTGAATGATTTCTTTTATTTCAATTGGAAATAACACATAAATCGTGGTCCAAAATATGAAAGCAAAATAAACCACTTCAACCTCTACTTTGAGCAATTCTTCAAAATCCTTTCATCATCATCATCATCTTCCTGCATTTGCAATCTATCTTGTTTGTACAGACCTTCAAGATCTCACAGCCATGCCGGATTTTTCAGAGGCGTAACGACGGCCTTAACCTGCAAATAATTCTTCAAACTATATTCTCCCTTTTCCCTCCCAACTCCGCTCATTTTGTATCCTCCAAAAGGTATTGCAGCATCAAAAGTGTAGAAACAATTGATCCATACTGTCCCGACTCTCAAGGCCCGCATCAACGTGTTAGCAGTGTCGAGGTTTTTAGTGAACACTCCTGCAGCAATACCAAACGGGCTGTTGTTTGCCCTTCGAATCACTTCATCAATGTCCCTGTAATTAGAATATGAAAGTTAATGATCGTTAAGGTTTCATGATCATAAACATAGAAAATATCTGAAGACGTACTTAAACTTCAACACGGTCTGGACTGGACCAAAGATTTCCTCCTTTGCAATCAGCATGTCGTCCTAGGGAAAAAATTGTAACATATAGGTAAGAATGAGGTGACAATGATTATGTTTGTTTAGTTAATCCTGAGGTTCTCTCTTCGTACCTGGACATTAGAGAAAACAGTGGGCTGAATGTAGTAACCTTTCGTGCCAAATCTATCACCTCCAGCTTCAAGGGTAGCTCCAGATTCAACGCCAGAGTTTATATACTTAAGGATCTTTGTAAATTGTTGTTGATCAATCTAAAGTTCACAATATCACTGTATTAATTATGGACATAAAAGCAAGGCCGTATATTTAGCATTTTGCAACTAAAACGTGCCATGAAAGGTTAAGAATTTTCAAGATTCGGGTGTATGAGTGGTAGTTTTACCTGAGGGCCTTGTTCCATGCCCGGTTTGAACGGATCACCAACAGCCCGTTTCATTGCAAGTGCCTTTGCTTTCTCTACAAATTCATCGTACACTTTCTCATGTACAAATGTCCTAGATCCAGCACAACAACATTGTCCCTGCACACGTTCCAAATTACAGTGAAACATGGTGCACTAATCAATCTCAAGGGAGGGATGAGAATGAGAGATATACACCTGGTTGAAAAATAGAGCAAAATGTGCTAGTTCGACAGCTTTGTCTATGTCTGCATCCTCACAAACGATAAAAGGCGATTTCCCTCCTAGTTCCAGGGTAACTGGCTTCAGATTGCTCTTGGCAGCCAACTCAAGAACAATTTTGCCAGTTTGTGTTGAACCAGTAAAAGCAAGCTGCAAGAAGCACAATAAATCATAAACCTTGTCCTAAATCTAGAATGAGTTAGAAATCATTAAACTCGCGACTATGGTAAGAACCATAGAGTCGTGTTACCTTGTCCACATCCATGTGGCTGCAAAGAGCAGCACCAGCAGTTGGACCAAATCCAGAAATAATATTCAGAACACCATCAGGCAGGCCAGCCTGTCCAGGTGCAATACATAAATCAACAACTAAACATCATCTTGCGTATAATTTTAGAATCAAAAGATCGAAAAAAGAAAACAGTCATTAGTAGAGAAACACACGATTGTCAATTCTGATGGGCAAACAAAATCTTGTCGATAGAGCACATCACCTCATGTAATAGCTTTGCTACAAGGAGTGCAGACAATGGTGTCTGCTCAGCTGTCTTGAGAACGATGGTGTTGCCACACGCCAGTGCAGGCCCCACTTTCCAAGCGAACATCATCAGAGGAAAGTTCCACGGTATAATCTGACCAGCTACACCAATCGGCTCGTGCAGAGTTTGAACATGATGTGGCCCATCAGCTGGAATTGTGAGTCCATGAATCTTATCGGCCCAGCCTGCAGACAGGCGAAAGAAAACAGTGATAATGATGAGGGAAGTCAAAATGTGGGTTGGAGAATGAGAGAGTGTTTGAGTGAGCTTATAATGCTTTTTGAAACATCTTGTAAGTTTGTAAACGTCATATAAGACATAGAAGCTTATAAGGTATTCCAGAAAAGGTTAGCCAAACACCGTCTCAATGTTTCTGGTCAGTCTTGTGAAGACCTACCACCATAGTAACGAAAAAGCCGAGCAAACATTGGTACTTCTATTTTAGCAGACTGTTCATACGGCTTGCCATTATCCCAAGTCTCGAGTGCAGCTATTTCATCATTATGCTTTTCGACCAGACCAGCAAACCGAAACAGTATCTTAGATCTCTCCTGCATATATTGAGAAAATTAATTAGCAGTGCACAAATAACATTAAACAAGAGAAATTAATATGAAACTATAAACTAGTTACATAAGCAGTCATTTTAGGCCACGGTCCCTCATCAAACGCCTTTCTCGCAGCAGCTACTGCTCGATTGACATCCTCCGCATCACCTTCAGCAACATGTGCAATTACCTCCCCACTTCTGGGGTCCAAAGTCGGGAAAGTTTTGCCTGATTCAGACAGCATGACAAGTCAGCTCAGACTAACAAACCTTATAATTTACAAATATCTTGCCAGCAATTAATTTTAACTAACAGTTACTTTCGCCACATAGAGGAAAATTAGTAAACCTCACCTGATGCTGCATCAACAAATTGTCCATTGATGAGAAGCTTATCATATTCTACGCTAACGGGTGGCTTTATTGGATCCTCAAGAGCTGCAGCCCTGCTGTACTGGCTAATTCCACGATCTAGATAAGATTGTTTTCCTAAGTATTGATTTTTGTTAGTTTTATCCATTCTATGAAGATTTATAATAACATCAAAACCAACAAACATAATACTCAAAACCTATGAAATGATACTTCATACATGTGATTTTTCTAAGGGATAATTACCTCAACATTCAAGTACGTTTGGCGTATTTACCAAAACATCCGTTGAAATTCAGATACTATTATCCCCCTACTGTCCATTCAGAAAAGTAGAACTACACGACTTAAAAATCATGAAACATTATGAGCAGAACATCTGGATAAAGGGTGTAACAATAATTATGCGTGAGCTCAGGGTTGGATCTTAATTATGCGTTATCTGAAGTAATGGTAGAGAGTGTAATAATTCCTATTTCTTGCGTCGTAACTTCACAGAGACAGCAAGTAACATTGATTTTTCACTATGTTGACATTTTTTTATCCCCTCGTACCAAATTTCATAAATCAGAATACCGAATTTGGACCGAGATCCACCACAAATATGCAGTCATTACATTTGGACCTGTGATCTTGTACTACGTACTTTGTTTCATCACATAAAGATTATTCATTTTTTCATGATCAAAGAGAATTCTGTATGGATTAAAACTTGAAGGCTAATAGAATTCAGATCACAAAATTCAGATATATCAAACACTTCCTCAACACAGAAATGTAAAAATATATACCAGATAAGATCCCATGCATGCCTTAAATCGAAAAAAAAAAATCCCAATAAATACAGAAAACAAAAAAAAACCCAGATGTAAAATCACACAAAACGCAGTAATAAACATACAAAAACGCAATATTTGCATCTCTGTGATTCAAAATTCATCCACTTATATACATATTATGCATATGAATGCAGGTTATTTGGTAACAAGAAAAAAAACCTGTACGAGAACGCAAAGGAAGGGAGCGAGCAACAAGAGACGATATTCTGCGAGCCGCCATTGATGATGTAAAAACAAAGGAAATAAAAAAAAAAAAAAAGATGGGTCTGCACTTATCTTGTGTATTGACTAGTATCATGTGATACTATTTATAGACAATGACTGTGAGCAAATAATGGCGTTTACAGAGAGTGTGATGTGGAAAATATCATTAGAGGGGTCTAAATGTCGAATCAAGATGTCAGAAGAATCCCACTTTGAAGGTGCATTGTGATGTTGATATACGTTTTAAGGAGAGAGAGAGATAGAGATAGAGAGATAAAATGCATGAATAACCAGACACAAGTACATAGTGATTTGATTCCATGTTCCTTTTGATAATTCACTTTCTGTTTCAATGCACGCCTCCATATTGAGGTAATAAATTTATAATTCCGTATTTTTATAAGAAAGTATTATTTACATTTAACATGTATTAATGAAATAAAAGAAGAGATAAAATATTATTTTAAAATAGAATATCATGATCTCATGATAATCAAAGTTGATTGAAATCCTTTATTCCTAAAAGATATTTTATTTTTTGTTTCATATCATAAACAGTGGCGATGCCACGTTAATGGTAGTGGGTCCCAGGACCCCACTGAATTTTCTTTTATTTTTTTCTTTTATTATAGTATATAATATTAATATATATATATAGAGAGAGAGAGAGATATTATATTATAAAATGTGTATATATATATATATATATGGAATCCCATTGTTAAATTGTCAACAAATCACCAAATAAAGTTTAGAACCACAGAATATCAAAAATTTGGTTAGGCAAAAAATAAAAAAAAAATAAAAAGTTAGGAATGTGAAGGGACAATTGACACTACAATTTGAAGTTTAAAGAGGCTTTCAATTTGATTATTTTTGTTTTCTTTGATCATTATCTTAATATCAAACCAAACCATTTTACCCACAACTAGTATTTATTAAATTTCAATCAATTTATCAAACTCAAGTCATTTAGTGAGTTAAAATTTTATGTTCTATTAATTCAATAATATTTCAGTGAATTTTTTTATTAATCTTTTTGTAGTTTTCTTATTATTGGATATGTGAATGTTTTAAATTATTTTAGCACAATATATCTCTTGATATATTAGTTCACTATATTTTTTGGTAGAGACAATTTTTTCAAATAATTTCTATCATGTAATAGTATTTTGAAGGACCCCACTAAATCAAGTTTCTGGAGTCGCCACTGATCATAAATATATGCAAGTGTAATTGTATTTTCATATAAAAAGACAGACTATGAACGCGATATACTTGACATGTATTCGTATATTGGGATAGAAAATCACATATAAAATGAAATAAAGGATCCAAAGTGGTAAAGAGATGTCGTCGATGCGAATCAAGCAAAATTAGCAACTATATCAAGAATATTTAGGCAAGCCTTGGTTCCATTTTCAAATCGATTTTCTAATTATGACAAATGAAAATCAAACATTTCCTACGAATATATGCTTTTTTTCTTTTTGTTTTTTGGTCTAAAGTAATAAAAGTTTTAAGCGTTTCAGCTCATTACATGCATATTTTGTATATATTTATATCTTCTTATTAGTAAGTGAATATATTAATATACTTTTAGTCATTATTTTTACCATAAAAATAAAATATAATAATACTCAACACAATTTTCTAAGTTTGTCCTCCAAAACACTAGATTAAACCAAACCTCCCTTAATTCCTTTAGTTTAAAATTTTTTGCCTTGAAAAATAGATAAATTTGCTAGACAAATGTATAATACGTGTATATAAGTATCAATGCCAAAACTGTGGAAGCGTGTGTAATTATTGGGTCCCAAATTTTTGTGGAAATAATTGCAAAATGGAATGTTTTTAAATTTAAAGAGAAAAAAAATAATAAAAAGCTTAAAGTCAGAATATATACTGAGATTGAGCTATTGAAAATTCGTTTTAAAGAAATTTAGTATGATGCTCAATTATATTGATACTAATAGAAATATGTCCTGAAAAAATGGTATGCATTTGTGATCTGATGGAATATATACCCCAGATTTTGGAGAAAAAAGGAAAAAAAAAAAGAAAAAAAAAAGAATATTTCTTCTTCTTCTTCTTTTTCCCCCGCTTTGTATGTATGTATGTATGTATGTATATAAAAGATGTCACATGGGTGCAATTTTATCTATATATAAAATTGTTTCCTATTCTAGCACTCGAATCTGTTACATTATCAATTAGGATGAGCTTCCGCATGTATAAATACATTTTAAATATTAAATATTAACATACAAAACACAACGCAAAATTAATAATAAAGCCCATGCAAATAAAACACATCTTTCCTAAACTTCAAAAGGGACTTACAAAGCAGGACTAATGCAATTTTTAGTCATGTAATTACACCTCTCTCTCTTTTTTTTTTAGTCCTATATGTATTGACTAATTATATCAATCCAATAAGTAGTTTCAATTTAGGCCCGTTTTGAGCAAATTAAGTCCTAGTCACTGCACTAAAATTATAAAACTACTACTCCTTACTGGACCAAAATTGTAAAATTATCACTACTTATGGGACTAAAATTGCTAAAAACGGGCATAAATTGCATATTATTACTACGTAAAGAATTAAAATTGTTGAGCCAATATATTTAGAGTTAAAAGTGAAAAATGATGTAGTTGTGTGACTAAAAATATAATATTCCCTAAAAAGCATTAGGCTGGTCCTTTCTCTTCTTTTTATCATAAATAATAATAATTATTATGTTGAACCTTCTTCATTTGCGGTATACGCAACCTGCGGCTTTGACAGAGGAAAAACCTCATTAAATAAATGTTTTTATTTGGCTTACGTAACTCCTTGTTATAGCTAAAGGAAAACACTCTTTATTCCCCTACCCTTATTTCTTTCCTTTTTGGTTTCTCTCTCTCTCTCTCTCTCTTAAATAATAATAAGAAACTAAAGGAAAACACTTATTAATGTAGACGTGGATGTGAGCATGATACATCGACTTTGATTATGTCTAAAATTCATTAAAAATTTAAAATTCACTAGCTACCAGGTTGATGAATAAGTTAAGAGGATGTTTGGCTAAGCTTATTTAAAATATCTTATAAGCTCCTACATCTTATAAGATGTTTTTAGAGCTTATAAGATATTAGGTCTTATTTTAAAAATAAGTTGCTAAAGTACTTAGATAAAATGAGATCGTTTAGCTTATAAAATATCAGTAATGACAATTTTATAATTAAAATAGTTAAAAATAAATGTGCATATGGAGATCTTAAAAATAAGTTAGGATCTCCTTACTTTTTTAAAAAGAGCTTATAAGCTCCTAACGTCTTATTTTGGGAGCTAATAAGAAGAATATGTAGCAAGAATAATAAGGACACTACTAAAAACTTTTCACCTGTATCGCATCCAAATATGGACACATGGAATATACTTTAAATGAGATTTTTTAATATCTCATTCGTTGTTTTAGATATATGTCAAGTATGTTATATTTACAAAATTGTGAATATCATTTAACTGGAAAACACTTGTGCTATGAAATATAAAATTAAATACGAATTAAAATAAAGAATACAAGATGCTACACGATAACCTCTGGACAACTGTGAATTGTCAGTTTGTTGTGAATTGATTTTGGGCCAAGTAGAATCCGAACTCTGACTTCTGCACCTATGTCCAATGTCGGCAAAGTATTCAATAAAAGCCCACCATTAGAATATTCGTGGAACAATATTTAGATTAGAGAATGTTTACAACAACTGGTCTTTCTAAGAAGTGAAAATCTATTTAAAAAAAAATGTTGAGAAAATTGTAGCATAACGTGAGCATGTTTGAAAATAAATGCTAAAATTATATATCAAATGCAACAAAAGTTGGATGACACATGCTTTTCTTTAGCTCTTTTTACTTATCTTTAGAGAATCATAAGCAAAAGTACTACTTTCAAATATTTTAGAACAATTAAAGTTCAACTAACAAATGAAAAATGCTTTCTTTAAGTCATTGCAGTGACCGGTTTAAGAGTGTTCATGTGACTTTATAAGCTCTTCAACACATGTTATAAGTAATAAGATGTTCAAGAGGTTACAAAATGACAAAATGTGCATGGGAATTTTTTCAAGAAATGAGCTATAAACTCCCAAACAAAAAATGTTAGAATCTTATAAGCTCTCTTAAAAATAAGGACGGAATTTCTAATTTATTCTAAGATATTAACATACTCCTGTATTTGAGTTGTGTTAATTACAAAATTGTCATTCACTCTTAACATCTTATAAACTCTAATATCTTACTTTTTTCCAAATACTTCAATAACTTATTTTTAAAATAAAATCTAACATCTTATAACTTAACCAAAGACCCTCTTATAACTTAACCAAAATCCCTCTTAGTGTCAAGAGAAGAACTTGAACCAATACAAGCGTTGAATAAGTAATCCCAAACAACCATCACTTGATAAATGGGATCCCAGACCAAGTCTGTCCAGCATATTCCTCATAGTCCGAACCAAAAAACTGCCTCAAGAAGAACTCCTCATACGGTATCCTATCTCGGAAAAAAAGCCAAACGACTACAGCAAAAGCAAGTGTTGATGACGGATTACAAAGCATCATCTGAGTACCAATCGACCAGATGAAGAAGCCACAGTATCCCGGATGCCTGATATACCTATAGATTCCATGATTTACCAATATGTGTTGCTCCTCGTGATATCTCCTTATGAGATGTGTGAAGGCCTTACCGGCAGTTATTATAGCCAACTTCCGTATGAGTTCGCCAATAACAACCATTGCAAGGCCCGTGTTGCTGAACCACCAGTGTTCCTTAATCCCCGGGAAGAAGTAAATTTCAAGAATATACTCTATCAAGGAACAGATCATTGCCAGAGCGTAGCTTTTGCTGATTAAAAGAGACTTTACAGTTACGCTGTTTTTCCCATGAATGACAATTGCTAGAAGGTATTCTGAAGAATGGAAGAAGATTATAGCAAAAAACATTTGCAACAGCTGTCTGCATGCTGTGGAGCTGAAAAGTTCTGCCATTTTTTGAATTTCGCTCAAGAAAGATATCTTCAGTGAAAATAAGCAGATCTTAATCACTGACTTATCTTCAACAGAGACTTGGATTTACTTCAGACCTGAAGTAATTGTAGATAAGCAAGATATTAGTGATCAAAGTTGGGGAACCATTTCACTTTAAAGATGCATCGAGAATATCACAATTTAGAGATGGCAAACAGTTTAAATACTCATCTCTATATCTATAAAGAAAACTAAATGTCCATTTAAAAGTACTTGTATCTCCAATTAGTAGATATGATATGTAACACAGTAAGAAAGCTCCTAGTCCTAGATCAAAATTGTTTCAATTCCCAAGAAAATCATACAAAAATTTCCTTTCCGGAGATAAAGAATTATCAAAATAACAAAGCTGAAACACCACAAGCTAATGAGCGAATTCACTGTAAGCTGCTTCATATGAAATTTGTTTTACAAATTTTCCTTTCTGGGAATCCCTTATCAACTAAAACTTGGAAAGTTATAGACTTAATAACTCAACCAGATTTTCATTCTCAATAATCCAGTCCCAGTTCAGATGCACATATGTATAGTTTCTATTAAGTTCTTTGTTCATGCTTAACATGCTAAACGTCCGGGTTAGTCTTTCACGAATGTCAAACGTTCGGGTTAGTCTTTCATTCAAAAGGTCAATGATCCGTACAACAAATTATATTTTATCAATTTATCCTAGCCTTTTCCAACAGTACGTAGCTCAACCAAGCACAATTCGCGCCACTTCAAAGGGAGCCATAAGCCATTTGTCGACTGGTGAAACCAGAGATGGTTTACTATTCATGCATCTAAGCCGTTGCTCGTCAGTTACAAGGTTATGTATTCCATAATATTGTTGCTCATCAGCTATGTCCTATACATTATTACCTAAAACATATATAATCACTATGGAAGCAAAAATCAGCCAAAATAAGCAGGGAAAAGAGCAGAACGTCTTACAATTGCAAATATTATTATTATTGCACAACTCCATTTCAAAGTCTTATAATTAGCAATAGGGATCTAACTGTATGAATTTTGAATCAGAAGCCATACATATCTTCACTCAAATCAACAGCAACAGCATTCCATTGTTCAAACTCGAACGCAGCCAAAAAAACCCAATCCAATTTACGCATAAAGGCACCTCCACTGACGCATAAAGAAACAAACATGCTAAAGAAATTGGGCAGGTTAATAACCTTCTAAAAAACCTCCTGCAGCTACATAACAAACGATTTGCTATAATGTTAAAATTACCTGATGCTGATGGCAGTGGCGCGGAAGCGGTGCTATAAAATATGCAAACAGCTCCAAGCGGAGGCGGCGGCGGTGGCTGTTGTGGTTAGGGTTCAACTTACGCCGGCGAACTGATTAACAAAGATGTTGAAGGTGCTTCTGATGCCAATCAAGTGCTGTACTTTCTCTTCCGTCAGGTGATCTCTGTACATGAAGTTGCGTTACTTTTACAACTCTCAATTTCTAAATAACGAGGAAATTTACTTCAAAACATTCGGTTAATTGATAATTGTGAATTTTAAAAAAGAAAATGATTATTATTTAGTTTTTCTTTTTCTTTTTTGGTTTTATTACCATAAAAAATGAAGAATAAATAAAGTGGCATTGACGAACTCATTATGATTTTACCACCTCCTAAGAATCTTGGTTGGAAGGGAAGCTTAAAGGTGTTGATTTGCACTAATCAACCTATTAATTACTTTATGAAAGAATAAGTCCATTAATGAGTTGATCGGTTTAGGATTATTTCTTTTTTTAAGAACCATTTCTTTTTTTAAGAACCAAAACGATAAAAAGCTAAATCTCAGCGGATCGTGCCAGCAAGCTCGCTCTGTCCATTAAAGTATTCCGTGATTGGAACTTAAAGTTGAGTGTTGTATTTATTATTTGAGCTAATGTCCGCTAATCAAACCATGGTTGGGGGTAGTTTAGTTAATTCGGCAAGCAGAGGGGTTTAAATGAAAATTTGTCTTTCAAAAAGGAAGGAGATCAAAATCAAAATCACGCCTTTTTCCAAGTCAGTGCTCCATAGTTCTTCCACTGAAAATATTCATTCCACGTTTATTTGTATCTTTTCTACCTTAATAATAATTTCCTTGAAAAATCTCTGTCAATGTAAAACGTAGTTACAGACAGGATATGCTTATGGGCGTGCAATTCTTTTTCCCCTCAGACAAGTAGGGAAATTACAGTGTACCTCGTTGCTTACATCAGTTCTTCGCTCTTGCTGACCTTTCGATTTGTAGAAATCAGGTAATATTTCCAACTTCCGCTGTAATTTTTCCTTTTTAACGGAGATTTTAGTTTTACTGATCGTTTTCTTCGATTATTTTCCTTTGAGTGATCAATGAACTGTGCGAAGGCTAATTCATTTGAGAATCTACATAAAAGTGCAGCTTTTTAATGTGTGGGACTGTGTGTGTATATGGGTTGTGCTAGGCTAATTAAATGTATCCCATTAGTTGACAGCAGAGGTCTTTTGAAATTTCTTTAATTTTAATATGAATTTTTTAGAATTAATGGGTATTCCCTGTTCTATTAAATGTATTAGTGTTAGAGTTCCATCCAGGAAGGAAAGAAGGGGAAAGGGAATTTGAAGAAATATGAAATATAAAAATGGAATATCGAAGTTCCTATTTTTTTTTTCTTTTTCTTTATTACTTTGCTTTTTCACTCCTTCTGTGGGTTGTTGGGATGAGGATTGATGAAGGTTTTCAATAGGGGTAGAAGTTCTTGATGTTGACTACACATAAATATTGAATCTAATGACAATGAAAACAACAACAACAATAGATGTGGCTGTTTTTAGCTGTTTTTCTCATAGATAGGGTGGAATTATTAAGATTTTTTTCCCGCTCTTTTATATAGTTAGGTTAGAGTTCTTAATGAATTTTTTACTTTTTATAGAGTCATTAATGGAACAAATTTATTTTTTTGTGTTTTTTTTCTAACAGTTAGGTTAGAGTTCAATTTGATATTAATGGCTTTTGCCCTTTTTTCTCCGATTATTAAATTCGATTAGCTGACTCCAATCCTAGGCCTTTATGAATAGCAAACTTTCCAGTTATAAGTAGTGCTTGAGAGGTTTTACTAATCCTACATTTGCGGCTAGATTTTTGTATAAAGATGCATTGCTTGTTATAGAACGCGTAAGTTCAAAAACATTTTAATATGAACAAAGTTCTTTTAGGAAGCCAAAGTAGACAGATAATCGTGGTTTTCTGTTTGGTAATGTTCCACTCATGTGATCCGAGGATGTAATGACTGTGGTGGTCCTAAGATCACACGATCAAGTAAGTTAAACATAATGACTGATTGACCGTGTGTTTTTCTTTTGTTGTTTATCAGGTTAATCTGGCTTTATCTTTATATTTGGAGTGTTTATGGAGAAACAGAGTAGTGATCTGGCAACTAGATTAATCGATGGTTTAGGCAGCTTTTTACGCAGATGTCTAAGTTCAGTTCTTTCAGTTGGCCCTCTTCCAAAGCATATCGCGTTTATCATGGATGGAAATCGAAGATACTCTAAGAAGCAAAACTTGGAAGAAGGAGCTGGCCATGGGGCTGGATTTTTAGCTCTTATGAATATGTTAAAGTACTGTTACGAGTTGAACGTGAAGTATGTTACTATTTATGCTTTTAGTATCGACAATTTCAAAAGACGACCTGAAGAAGTCCAATCAACTATGCAGTTGATACAGGAAAAGATCGAAGGGTTAATCGAAGAAGAAAGTATAGTCAACCGTTATGGAGTGAGAGTACACTTTATTGGAAACCTTAATCTTTTGAACAAATCCATCAAGGTGGCGGCTGAAAGAGCCATGAACGCCACTGCACAAAACTCAAAGGCCGTGCTTTCAATATGCATTGCGTACACAGCAACAGACGAGATTGCACATGCCGTTGATGAAACTTGCAGAGAAAAAGGGGAGGAATTTAGGGTTCTTGACACAAGTGGGGCTGGATATGGCTTAAGTCGATTAGGACCTCCTATTGATGTGGCAGATGTCGAGAAACATATGTATATGGCTGTTGCACCCGATCCGGACATTATAATCCGTACTTCTGGTGAGTCTCGTTTGAGCAATTTCCTTCTGTGGCAGAGTGCGTGTTCGCTTCTGTACTCTCCGAAGGTGCTTTGGCCGGAGATTGGATTTTGGCATTTGGTGCGCGCGATTCTAGATTTCCAACGGAATTTTTCATATTTGGAGAAGAAAAAGAGGCAAATTTAAATTCACAAATGGGACCTTTTCTGTCTCATTTGCTCTTCTGATGAAGAGGAATTATAGATTAAACATCAAAGAAATGGACTCTATCTTGTAACTTAAAGAGTTGATGTTGTTGTGTTGCTGCTGCTCTCTGTCACTTTCTGTCATAGTTTTATGTTTAGAGTGCTTGTTATTTACTTTATATTATGGTTACAGCTGAAATTTTCTGCTGTTTTCTGATATGTGATTTTTGTCTGAGTGCCTTTCCTTTGGAGTTTGTGGAACCAGATTTTCTTTGTTTGATGTGAAATGTTCACATAAGGACTGTTGATTACCCAATTTTCCGACATTAAAATAAAATAAATATGGGGGATATTAAATTCATGGATAATTATAGACTGGGTGCACTTATCAAAACGTTTTATCCTCTATTATTACGTTCGTTGACAAAAAATTTAAGCATGTGTAACATTAAGTGCAGACTCCTTAAGCCGGGGGTCTATTTGTAATATTTTCAAGAGATGTAATTGTAATATTACGCAGGTCCTATTAAGTTTTAGGTCAATTAAACTAACCGTAGGAGTGTGATAATGTTTCAATAATTATGTTAAATCTAAGGAAACGTTGAGGTAATTACCCCTTTAATTTACTAAGAGCAAGAGTTTTTCTTAAAGGAAAAAAGAAAAAAAGGAGGATTTTAAGTATGTTTTCACTTGACCGAATTGTTATGTCTTTTTATCAAACTATTGCATTGCTTCAAACTGACATGTCAGCAAGGCTACGTGTCTTCCTGGACTACTATATCTTCATAGTGATGTGTCTTTTTCGTAGTGACAAGTGTATTGTGAGTATGTAGTAGTTGCATCTCTTCAAACTAACTATTAAATCTTGAGTTCGTGATTTAATCCAACTCATGATTTATTTATTTATTTATTGCCTAATTTCTTCAGCCCATATGACCCAAAATCCTTGTTGCAAAATAGACATTTGTTTATTTCAAAGACTTTCACTTATAATGAGTAATTTAATTGAGAACATTGATTCCATTCAATGAAAAATTGCACATTTAGAGAAAGTACAACAAATTCCTCCATTTTCAAACAATAGATGCTCCGAGAAAGCATCAAATTCTGACAAAGTTAGATACTAATTGAGAAAGAAAGAAAGCAATTATCGAGAAGAATAATTTTTTATTTTTCTTTTTGTATATAAAGCTAAAAGGATGATGCCTTGTTCATGGAATTTCTCAAAAGGTTAGATTTAATATAAGCAAAGTCAACCGGAAGAATGGATGGTAAGTGCTAATGGAGAGAATATGATTCTTTGAATAAAGAGTTGATGATAACATGACTCAAGGCCCCTCTCAGCCATTGATTTTTTTCTTTTTTTAAATGATTAAGGAATCTCTCCTTTTTCTTTTTTCTGTGTTTTTTTCTTAAAATTAATCTTTGGATGCTTTTTTCATCTCTAAAATATTCTGTTAATAATTATGAAATTAAAGTAGTTATAAACAAAGGGGTTATATTGGATAATTAGTTTACAGCTCGAATACGTGTTTTTTCACGAAACAGTAGTTGATTCATTAAAAAAAGAATTAATATGCAATTCAGGGATAATAATCAATCATAAGCTAATATTAAAAAATTATTACGAAATTAGTTCAGTTTAATCAAACCAAACAAAATGCTCAATCATTTGGAATTCGTGGCACTCCTTATGCAACCACAAGTACAATTATTTCATGAGTATTATAATCATATCTTTGATTCCAAATTAATCCGAAAATTAACTAATAATCACTAATAAAATCCAGCAATCATCCTCCTTGTCGGCAAAGTTGTCCATCCCATCACAATAATTATATTCTTTTTAATGTTCAAGTGGTTATAACTTTTGTATAGCGGAAGCAATGATCACCAATTTTATTTATTGAATTGAATAATATGAATAAAGAATTGTAATTAAATTTATAAATGACAAATAATTTTCATTAGTTGAGAAAGTTTTTATAATTATTTTTTATATGGGGGACTTGGCAACCCATGAATCAATAGTCCAAAATAATAATTAAATAAGCTCAGCAGGAAAATAGTTCAAAAAATTAACCCTAATAGGAATCGTATCATAAACACTCTCAGGATTTGCAGAATCCTAATTCTGACAGGATATAAGGTCAGACCACTGTACATTTCTAATAATTCATCAGGAAGGTATGTTTTCAACACATTCGCGTTTTTTTATTCAAATTCTCAAAAGAGACTTGACTATCGGAGAATTTTTGTTGGGATCAAATGCAGAAGAAGATCTTTCCTTCAATAGTTGCAAGCAAGCTGTCAGGCTAGCCCTCTAATTGCATCAATTTTATTATCATCATTATTAACAGAATATAAGAACATAATCACATTGTAATGATTAATAAATAATAGCACAGAGCAACAATATTCCGCAATGGTCCCCCTAGTTTATCTAAATTACACAGCAGCCCCAGAAACCCTAATCAACAGCTGCAATCATATGGCATATTCTTTTCCCAAATCCCAATTCCACCCATGCCCATAAATAGTATTATATCCATTGTATATCTATTTGCCCATTGACAACCATAATGACACAATCATTATTTTTCTCCTCTTTGGTTGTGCAAAAACAACTTTATAATCTTATATTAAAAGGCCAAAAAAAAAAAAGCAATCTTTGTGTTATTAACTATTTTGTTTGCTAAATTGTTGACTTTAGAACTAACTTATTCTATTAATTTTTTCATAATTCAAATTTGAATTTTTATTATATTATTCAATTAAACTAATAATTAAATAATTACCTATACTTTATTTTTCAATAAAAAATGCTCCTACAATGTTGAGAATGAAACTCATAACATTTTAATCATGAGATGACAAAAATTTGACTTATTAGTATTAATTGAGAAATTTATGAATGAGTCGTGACTCAATTAGAATTAATTAAATTATGGCAAAATCCGGTAATTGCTGACAATACATTAGAGAATTAATTAATTAAAAAATTTTAACTAATTAAATTATAAAATAATTATAGAAAGATAAGAAATTTTTGTTGAAGTGGAATTTAAATAATAATTATTTAATATTTTGTAGTAAATAGTTGGATCTTGGGTTAGTCACCCCAAAAGCAGGAACAGACCAACGTGCGTCTTGCCTAAGCAGATTCTCCAATCAATTCTCACACACTCACACCCTCACTGCGTGTTTAAGATTTTCCTTTTTTGTGGTCCTTTGCCCCCTTTTCAGACTCTGAGATTTACATACAGTTAGAGGGTTAGAGCAGCTTATCTATAAGTAGCGGCGGAGGAGATCTTGGAGGGTCTCAGTTTGTGAGTGTATCCGCTGCTGACAAGGCCAAAAGAGGTGTTTCTGTCGAGATGGAAGTTGAGAACGGTGTCGCGTCGGCGGCGGAGGTGCCGGAGTGCATTTCTTCTGTTATTCCGGGGTGGTTTTCGGAGATTAGCCCAATGTGGCCTGGTAATTTGGTTTTTTCTTTTTGCTATACATGGGAACTTGAGGTCATATACATGTTTGTCAATATATTTTGGTCTTGTTTGTGAATTCGTGCCTTTCGTGTGTGGTTTAATGTTTTTGTTTCTTTTTTTCACCCGGTTTTATGTGTTTTGGCGGATTTTTGTGATTGAAGTTCATGCTTATATTTTGTCTTTTTTGTTTCCATTTTTTATGTGCTCTGTATTCCTGAATATAATTTTTTTCATTGATGAATTAGATATAGGAGATTTTTTATGTATGTGATGCACCTTGATGAAAAGGGATTTTGAACATGTGAAATTAAGTTTCTCATGAAGTCTTTGTGCATTTTCTTCTTGGAATTAACCGGCTTTGTCAGTATGAATTATGAATGAAAGATGATTGTATTTATATGTGGCTGGCTTTACTGCTTGGTTTTTTCCTTTGAATATGTGCTTGCCAAATTTAGGAAAGAGCTGCCTTGTTTCTCTTTTAGATAGATTCATCACTCAACTGCTTTTTATGCTATTGTGCTGCTCGACCAATATACAGGGCTATAGGCTTTTGTTGCTATTCATTATAAGATAATATACAGTAAAGAGGGGTGAAAAGGTTGAAGGACTCCACTTTCTGCTTAGGAATTGTTTGTAAGTGACAATGGATATACATATTTTTGTATTTGATATTCGATATGTTTCTGCAATGTCCTTGAGGTGCTCAAGGAACCTCTACAAATTTATGGTACAGTATGGTCATTCTCTTATAGTGTTCCATTTACTCTGCATCAAATTTCCCTTGTCCTGGTATCCATGCTGAATGGATCAAGTAAATCTTTTGGCATCCGAAATACTTCTATATTTTCAATGGTAGTGATTCTCAGTTAGTTGCTTCTCTGGAAAACATGCAGGAGAAGCACACTCACTAAAGGTAGAGAAGATATTATTCCAAGGAAAGTCTGATTACCAGAATGTCATGGTTTTTCAGGTACTTGCAGCTCTCTTGAGTAAAAGTCCTCATGCATTAGTTTGTCTACTTTATCTACTTGCTTTCTTTATATCACCAAGTGCATAAACCTCGTTAAATTTTTACTGCAGTCATCAACTTATGGAAAGGTTCTTGTCTTGGATGGTGTAATTCAACTGACAGAGAGGGATGAATGTGCTTATCAAGAAATGATAGCTCACCTCCCGCTTTGTTCAATTCCAAATCCAAAAAAGGTAATTTACTCTAGTCAGGGTACATGAGAAAAAACCGACGCTGGATTAAAACATAACCATGCCTAGCGTGGGGACCAATCACATTTCTGTACCATTTCTCTGAAGAAATATTCTGAGAAATAATTCACCTTTTGGCTTTTTAGTACTGATGGGAATTAAAACTTGTAGAAAGTCTTCATGGCCAGTTTCAAGTTGCAGTTCTGTGCACTGATTGCAAAGATTAACACTGCATAAAGCAAAAGCATTTCAGATATCTTATTACCTTGGTTAAAGGTTTAAACGAAGATTTTCTTTCAGGTTCTGGTCATTGGAGGAGGGGATGGTGGTGTATTGCGTGAAGTGTCTCGCCATTCATCTGTTGAGAAGATAGATATCTGTGAGATTGATAAAATGGTAGTTGATGTGAGTAATTCTGATGCTCTCACTTCTTTCCATCTAGTATTTCTTTCTCTGTTTCGTCATTTTCTTATTCAGTTGCTCTGATTCATATACATTTATGCTGGAGATGCATTCGGACTATCTAAGTTTGAGACTTCAAAACAAAGCTCTAAATCTATTGTAAAATAACCATGTACTCCTCTCTGCCAGGTTTCTAAACAATTTTTCCCTAAAGTAGCTCTGGGATTTGATGATCCCCGTGTGACGTTGCACATTGGAGACGGTACTCTCAGCTATAAGATCCACTGAACTTTTTCTTGGCCTCAGTTATTCTCTTCACACGCCCTTCTCTTTGATTCAACCCTTTCACCTTACTTTGTCTCCTCCAATCTTTGCAGGAGTTGCATTTCTCAAGGCTGTGCCAGAAGGAACCTATGATGCAGTTATAGTGGATTCTTCTGACCCAATTGGTAACATATTATCTATATATATATATATATATAAAGGCTTCCTTAACTGCCCAAGAAAGTTCCATCTCAATCTTGATTTCGTGTTTTTGCATCACTCAGGTCCAGCACAGGAGTTGTTTGAAAAGCCTTTCTTTGAGTCGATAGCAAACGCTCTTCGTCCAGGAGGCGTTGTATGTACTCAGGCTGAAAGCATATGGCTTCACATGCACATTATTCAAGATATTGTTGCAAACTGTCGCCAGATTTTTAAAGGCTCGGTCAATTATGCCTGGACCACGGTTCCCACATACCCAAGGCATTTCTTCTTCTCTTTCCCATACAATTGTATTTTTGTTTGCACCTCTTGGATTTTAAATGAAACTCATCTTATTAATTTGCCGGCCATTATTTTTTCAGTGGCGTTATTGGATTCATGCTTTGTTCAACTGAAGGTCCCCCAGTTGACTTTAAGCATCCGATTAACCCAATAGATGCTGATGATAGCCATGTCAAAGCAAAGGGACCATTAAAGTTTTACAACTCTGAGGTACTGCATTCATCTTTATGGATTTCTCATGTGACCTTTTCGTTCCTGCCATTATTTGAATGTGGTAATTTTCTCTCTTTGCTTCTGTATCCAGATTCATTCTGCAGCTTTCTGCTTACCGTCGTTTGCCAGAAAGGTGATTGATTCAAAAGCTGAGTGACAAAGTGCCTGAAACAAGTTTTGGAGTACTGAATTTCCTAGATGAGTAAGGCTTTTGATGATCCTTAATTCCAGAAACTAAGGCTTGTTTCCGTTTGCACGAATGTATGTACTTTGAATTTTAGTTCATTTGTTTGAAGCATTAATTAATAAATTATCATATAGCAATCCTTTTTCTTTGAACCCAATGAAATTTCCTCGCCTTTTCCTGATTATTACATCCTGAGCAGGAAAGCCACTGTATTTTTAGCCGTTTCCGAGTTGGGTTTGGAACCATGGTGCGTTTAGTTTTGTTTTGTTTTCTTCTGTCTTGTCTTGTTTTGTTTTGTTTTGTTATTTGTTTTTCATATTTTTGTATTTTTTATTTTTTGGGGTTTTTTTTCAATTGTTTTGTAAAGATTAGAATCTCCAGGCTTTGGGCCTTCTTGAAGCCCATAATTACACCTAAGTAAACGCAGGGCCACTGGGGTTCTCAATTGGCTGGGTTTCAACACTAATTTAAATCAAATTATATGATATTTAAACGGTTAAAATAAAAAATAGATTGACATGATATAAATATGTAATTAAGATTCGAGTTTAAATATCAATACTATACTTTTAAAAGTAATATTTATAGATAATACTTATACAAACTCTCATTGTAATGCAATATGTATTACATCTGATTAATAATGTAAAACTTTATATTTTTGATGTATTTTTTAGTGAGCTATTGTATATTCTTTTAATATTCTAAAATATTCTTCTATGTTTTGTAATTTATCTTATTTTATAAAATAATGTATATTTTAATGTTATTCGAACTGGATTTTCTTTTTGAGTTTCAAATTGAGTTCAAACTTAGAGATTGTTTGGCTAACTTATTTAAAATATCTTATAAACTTTTACATCTTATAAGCTTACAAGATGTTTTTTGAGCTTATAAAATGTTAGATCTTATTTTGAAAATAAGTTGTTGAAATGTTTGGATAAAATAAGATCTTTTGACTTACAAGACGTTAGTAATGACAATGTTGCACAAAAATCAAGGTGCATGTAAAGATTTTAAAAATAAATTAGGATAAAATCAAGGTGCATGTAAAGATTTTAAAAATAAATTAGGCTCTTCTTACTATTTTCAAAAAAGCTTATAAGCGCCGAACATTTTATCTTGAGAGTTAACAAGAATTTTTTTTTTTTTTTTTGAAAAAATTTATTAAATACTTTATGACATCTTATAAACTCTTAAATATCTTATAAGATGTTTTGAAGAGCTTAAAAGCTCACCCATTATCATCAAATACAGATCCATAAGCCAGATTTTCTTTTTCGAGTTTTAAATTCTTATTGAATTCAAACATAGCATTAGTAAATAAAATCTCGAATAGGATCTATAAACATCCAATTCGGCCAACACCCCAAAAAGAAAACGGAAAAGCAAAGAGAAAAAATTCAAAATGACTTCTGGTTTGCTTAGACGTAAACATCTTCCACACATGAGCTAAAGTAATTGCTGAAATCATAATCATTAATAGATACCCACCAATGTAATGTCTTATTTTCACTGAAAATGAGTCCAATAAATTGCTTCATTTCATGAAAAAAAATAACCACTCAATTTAGAAAACCCATCAAAATATCTGCTTTTTCCATTTATCACAATTTACACGATTTAAGTTATTTTCGGAGTTTCGAGTCAAGAAAAGTACAATAGAATGATAAAAATCTATTGCACCACAAGAAGAGGATGTTGATCAGTCGCTTTGGTGCCGCAGGTACATGTTTTGTCCTTTTTGCTACGGATCACCTAACTATTAATTAATAACTTGATAAAATGATAGCAAGAGTAAAATACATTCATGCTTTGGCATTGATGTTTATCAGTTCATTTTCTCGTAATTTTAAAATTATTAATAATTGTCCCACGAGTTTATTAAGAGGATGTCTAGATAAACTTATAAGCTCTTGAAAATATCTTATAAAAAGTCATGAAATATTTGATAAAATTTTTCAAAAAAAGAATTATTATCTTCCAAAGATAAGATGTTAACATCTTATGAGTCACTTTTGGAAAAGTAAAGAGTTTTTAACTTATTTTTAAGGTCTTAATATATACTTTTAATTTTAACCATTTTAATTATAAATTGGCATTACTAACATCTCGTAAGTTAAAATATCTCATTTTATTAAAATTCTCTAATAACTTATTTTTAAAATAAAATTTAACGCTTCATAAATATCTTATAAGACGTAATAAGCTTAGCCAAATACCCTTTTAAGTTACATAGACCTCTTATGGCGTCAAGATTCTAGATGGAGTTGATAACCATTCAAATAATCAACAATCAAACTTCCCAATATATTTCGTCCTTAGTGTCTGAATTTTTAGAGATTGAACTATTATTGGCGATATCTGCTATTTATCATATGTAGCCTTTTTTATTTTTTATTTTTAACTAAAAGCCCCAAATAATGCCTTCACTCGCTGCATTCGAAGATAGTTTTGATGATTTAGAAATATAATAAAAGAAAAAAAAAGGAAAAAAGAAATTTCCAGACGCCAATCAAGAAACTCTCGAAGGAGCCGTCACATATTATTGTGAGAAAAAACAATTAAACAAATAACCCCACTTCTTCAATTTTGTAGAAAGGGTTCCTATTTTTATTTAAATAATAGTGACAAAAAATGAATAGTCCAAATCATCAAATTTGGACCACTTTTTTTCCCCCTTTTCTTCTCTTGGGGAAGGCCCCCCCCCCCCCCCCCCCCCCCCCCCCGGGGGTAGGGTGTCAAACTCAAGACACATCAGCACGTGTGATGAAGTTGTCTCAAATCATTAATTGTACCTAAGTTATCAAACATTTCTAGTGGGTATCCATTATCCATTTCTTACATCATTAACTATGTCAATGGGGGAAAGTGTCACGTACCACTCAAGAAATTAGGTCATGAAAATAAATGAAGTTAGCTTAAAAATTGGGTACCCACCAAATTATGAATAAGAATTTAAATGTCTAAGTGGGGAGAAGTTAGGTGCTATTCAAATTTATTTCTAAAAAAAGGGTTCATCCCTATAGAGATAATTAACTAATCAATTGTTTTTACTAAGTATTTTATAATTTTAACAAATTTAATATTAAACCTATAATTCAAACACATTCCTAACGTTGTTACTTTAAAGCAACATAGGAAGGGTATATTAATTACTTACTAGCATACGGTGCACATCCCTGTGCATAAAATAATTAATATATATGAAATATATATTAAAGTATAATGTAGACTTAATTTGTGTATTTAATAACTAAACTATAATTAATGAATTTAATAATAATTTAATACATAGAGATAATTAGTGGACTATGATTTTTTATTAGGCTGGGTGGTTATTTGAGTGAGTCAATATGTAGTAAGAGGTATTTTAGGAGCAACATTTAAAATCACACTACTTTAGGGAGATGGTACTCTATATACCATTAACATCCATGACACATTCAGTGTTTGTTTAAAATAATTAATACATGTTTAAGCATAATGCAGACTTTGTGTATTTTTAATAATTAGAATATGACTATTATATTTAATATAAGGGGTTATGACTCTTTGTTTTTGTGGGTAATTATTGAAGTGAGCTAATACTAAAAAATATCTTCCCACCAAAAATCACCTAGAAACTTCACACTTTATATATAGTAATAGACTAATAGATATAGAATACTAGTTATTAATTCCACTTTCCACCAATCTTCAGCTCCAATGGACCACTTTCTTAAATATAAATGTATAAAAGATGTATTTTTCCTCTTGAAAATAAATGATAATAATTGAATCCCAATAATGGATAATATGGGTCCAGAAGTGGAAGGGTCCTACATTATTTTCCTATTTTTTGATTGTTTTGTGAACCTAATAATCAATTTAATGCTAACAGAATTCGATATTTTACCTAATTATGGATATGTGGTTTATACAAAAGGATTTTCTAATTCAATTTAAATCGTCGTTCTTGTCAACCTAACTGGGTGGGTATTATTTTAGTCTAAATTAAGAGAATATTTAATTTTAATTTAATTAGATTTTTTTAATTGAAACTCTATAAACATTTGTCAACATCCAAAATTATTTGGAAGCAGAAATAATAAATTCGAGGCTTAGGTAGTAACTACTTTTATTTAAAATCATTATATGAAAAGAAAGTGACACAATGTTATTGATTTGGAGAATTTAAATATCTTTAGATATCATTAGTTAAGAATAATTCAAGCACAATTAATCTTAATATATAAACAACATAGAAGTAATAGTCATTTTCATCAAAACTTGCAATATTCCATAATATATTTTACATAGTATTGCGATAATTCTATTTCAAATTAAGTTATGGCTTAGTTTTGATATAAAAAACCTAACTTTTAATTTAAGGCGTCTAAATTTAATTTCTTAAATAATAAAGAATGCAAGTTAATTCCATGAATAAAACGAGAAAAAGACTTGACAGCATGAAAAATATATGGAGAAATTAAATGAAGAGAATTTAAATTTAAAGCAAAAAATAGAAAAAAAAAAAAAAAAAAAGAAGGAAAAACAAACAAACAAACAAACATAAACGAGCAAAACATAAAAGAAACAAGACAAGCATGGTTTGATTATGTTAATACAGACAATGGAATTATTCACCTCCAATTGTGTTTATAATATTTATTGGGTTTACCCATCGTGAAAGATGATTAGAAGAGAAAAATTTTATGAAAAAATAAAAGACATCGAGTCTCTTTATTATTTTTATTATTTTTAAAATGAAGCTCACAGTCTCGATACCTTCCACGAAAGGAGTTAAGATATATCCTTTTTAAAAAAAAGAAAACACAGCTAGTCGCGCTTCTTGTTTTTCCAATAGGAGGTTCTGCTTGTTTTGTTTTCTACAAAGGGATAAAATGCAATTTACCAATTATTTATTACTCCACTAACTTAAAAGATACATATTAAGTCAAAAGCAATATTTCAAGTAACATATTTTCCATAGTCTTTCTGCTAGAACAATGCTGGAAAAAGATGCTTAAAAGCGATTTTAGTTTTATAGAAGTAAATAGCAACTTTTGTGAGTAAACCTAAAAGTGTCACATTTTCATTTCCTTTGCTTCCAACTCTTCCGTACAGTCAATTTCCCTAAAATTTCTGTTTTTCCACATAGTAAATTTCCCATTGGCTACAAGAAAATATTCGGCTTGGACCATAAGTGACTTTTACGATTTTTTATTTTATTTTTAAATTTAACTTTTGGATTATTTTTTAAAGGAAAAAATTGTTATTCTTATGTAATTCCAATAAAGTCGTGCAGAAAGTGGAAATCGAGGGTTAGTGAAATCTTTTTCTAACATATTTTTTAATTACTTTGGTCAAAAAGTCGATAATGTTTGATAATGGAAAAAGAAATTGCAAAAGAAACGTTGGAAAGTTTGTCTACATTTGAAATGATTCTTGCCTTTGATTTTAGCGTCAAATTAAAGTGGTACAGAAAGCACTTTATCATCCAAATTTTTCTCTTACATCTTTAAGGAAACACATAAAACCCTCTTAGGTTTATCTTACATTATTGTCGCAAACCACGATTAACATTCATTCGTGGGATAATTACCTATGTAACCTTTGAAGTTTGACATAATTATCAAAACACTCCTGAAATTTGAATAATTGCTATTATACTCTCCATTAATTCAGCCGGTACATAATTACAGTCATACCTCATGAACTAACGTATAATTGCAATTATACCGTGTAAACTAATTCGTAATTATAATTATACCCCCCTTTTCTGCAAAGTCTACTTGTAATGGTTCGAGATTTTCAAAGATGCATTCTTCAATTGAATTAATAATAGAGGGTGTAATGACAACTGTAAAAACCTTAGGATGTCAAATCTTAAGGATTATTTCCATAAGACATGTCGTATTTTTAGCAGGAAAAGAAAAATATATATCCGGAACGAAAAGATGGAGAAGTAACAAGAATTTTTTTTTAACAAGATACATCAAAATCACATGTTACAAATATTACGAGTTGCATTTATCGACTTCATGGTAAAGTAATATAGTGACTTTAAGTTGATAATAAAAATATCTATATATTCTTTTTGTTAGATGCTTAATATTATTGTAGATATTTGCAGGCTAGGTTTCCAAAACAATAAAGTGACATTTTCATGATTTAGTCAATTCTAATAATTATGCAGTAATTGATCACAACTGGGGGAGGGGAGCCCCCACTCTTTGATTTCTCATTTGTACAACAACAATTAATGTTGTCCATAACTTTGTGACACTTTAATTGGTCATACTTAACTGATTTTACTTTCTTGCAAACTATGACATAATAATAATAATTAAATTAATGCATTAATTAGTCATTATTAGCAAATTAGAGATTAAAAATGAGCTGGTCAAATACATTACATAGGCTAGCATGCACTTTTACGTTTTCTCGTTCTTTTTCTTTTCCATCTTCCTTTAATTATTTTATAATTATTATAATTTTTTTTTAAAAAAAATATTTACGTGGGTGATGAAGTATTTACGTAAGCACCCACTCGTATTTGAAAATATTATTTTTAAATGTATAATATAAGCTTAATTTAGTTAAACTAATTAAGATTACGTTACCCCTCAAGCAAAAGTCATGGCCTTTTTCGGTTTTTCTATTGAGACATCGAGGAACTTAAATTAATTAAGCTGGTAGAAAAGAGCATGTCAAGGTTGAAGATTTTTTTATACAAATATTCTTTTATACGTTTCTTTATTTAAATAATATATGATGAACGGACACAAACATGATTTTATAGTTGTTTTTTAAATTTATTATGTATATATATACACATTTTGAAAATATGAATTTTTTTGCGTTGTAGGTCAGGTCTGACTTGCCCATGATCTGAACAGATATGAACCGTAAATCAAATTATTTGTTAGATGCCATTTAAGTTATAGAAGATGAATTTATGTCAATCTCTCCCATAAATACAATCCGAGCTTCAAAACTATAACATTTATTTACATCAAACTATTAATTAGTCCATGATATATATCTGCAAATTCAAGATTTAAACTATTTTCATTTTGAATAATATACTGGTTATCTAGTGGGATCATGTATATTCTTTCATCATAATTTAATGGATTCCTATACCAATTAAATTAAGATGAGTAGAAGACATATAGATTATTAATTAATAATATAAGTTAGAAATGTTTACGAATTATTTAATATAATGAAATATTAAAAATGAATGTCAACGTCAATTTTGTTGTGAAGAATTCAGATTTCTAAAGTGCAAACAGCTTTTGATTGTCGTGCAACCAATATTTTCCCTCTTCTAATTCAATGGGACCCTTAAATTTATGTTCATGAACATTAGTCGTTACTTTAATTAATTATCCATGATAATAACACTTATAAGTAATTATTACTATATAAAGTAGTTAGAGGGGGAAGTAAGCTTGGGGAAGAAGTAGGTACATCACGCAAATGGTGTTTAAAGGTGGAAAATTAATTAAAATGAATTATTAAGGATTATATTAGCATAATTTCCTCTTTATTCTTGGTTATATTGTGATCAACACTATTCTCAAACAGCCAAAAAAGAATGTTTATTTTGGCACTTACTAATTTCTATTTTTAGTGAAAGAAACTTAAGAGAAAAAAACAGAAAGGACAAGGATTCGTTTTTGTTTATTTTTGTTTTTTTTTTCCTCGTGTTCTTATTGCAAAATAAAACAGATAAGGTCCCTATATATGAAATAATCTAAAAATTTATTATTTTTTATGCACTCGAATTTTTATATAACTAAAAATTCAAATTTACTCAACATTTGTTAGAAAAGCTACAATTAAGACAATTTAGCAAAATAAAGGATAAAAAATATGGGGGTGTCTCAAAGTCTCATCAAAAGTTGTCTAATTATTTTCATATTACCGTGCAATGGTTTTTAATAATAATAATAATAATAATAATAATAACAATAACAATAATAATAATAATTAATGTTGTTTACGTCAATCATACAAAACCAAGTTTCAATTAATATTCACAAGAAAAAAGACAGAAAAAAAAATAAAGAAACAATTAGGCATGGGAATTGACGTTTAACAATTATGAACCATTCAAAGTACAGTTAAGATTATTGACAGCTAATGTACTATAATTATTACATTCCAACCCAATATTTTCTGTAATAGTAAAATGAGTTATAATAAAATATGGAAATTTGCTATTCAAACTTAGGAGATTATTTGCTTAGGCGATGACAATTGTCCCTAGTGTATCTTACTACATGTAATAATAAATTAATTAAAGTTGGGCCTAACTATGATTATTTAATTATTTTGTACATCTTAATTAACTAGGCCACATTAATTAAGATGTTACTTTTAAAGGTGTTTGATGGTTGAAATCTTGGTGGAAAACTATGGGTTAAACAACCATGGAAAGTAAGAAGATGAGTCATAAGAATCCCTTGCACAACTCTAAAGTTGAAATGAAGAAAATCTTCCTATATATATATATATATATTATTAAATTCAATTCTCTTCATCCTATTTTTTTATTATTAAATTCAATTAGTCTTGATTACAAATATTTGTATGATGCGCGTAACAACATATATTTCGTAGACTAGTAGGATATCTAAATTTGAATGAAAATTGTATAGTTTTTAAGCTATATTTTTAAGAGGAGATGATTTTAAGAGTTATTACAATATTATTTGTGTATGAACAATAAAATAACTATCTTTCTTCTACTTCACGAGTCTAAGCAACAAACTTTGTCGGTACAAAAGACACTAACAATTTATACTTTTGTTTTCATATATAATTTTTTTGAATTATTATTATTATTATTATTATTATTATTATTATTTATTTATTTATTTATATTTTATAACTACAATGGTAACTATCACTAGATTATTCACAATTACCGTAAATAACTTTTCATTATCATTTTTTCATTTCATTCATATGA
>JACFYI010003804.1:1159633-1171366 GCA_014898755.1 Handroanthus guayacan | reverse complement strand
CGCCTCTCTTTGGTTTAATTTTGTTTAGGTACAGGATTAGGACTACAAAGCACATTCGGAATTTTGTCTTTTAATATACCTTGTGCAAGTGTATGAAGTGAAATGTGAGATAAATACATAGTGATTAATAATTTGGTCAATTTTTGTCAAAATTGTTTAATTTTCTATTTTCTCTTTTAAAATTATCGTGCAATTTGAGAAGTATCCTGTGCAATAATATATTTTATTCTTTTTTTTCAAATAATAAAACAAATTGTGTTTAGAATTTATGCACAAAATAATCATGTGTAATATAGAGTGAAGCATTTGACCAAATATCTATATTAAAAGAAATTTTCAAAAATTTCAAGATAAGGTTGGAAATTTCACAATGCACCTAAGTTAATAAATAAAATCTAATTGATATATTTTTCAATTCGGCATGATATGCACCTAATTTTACAAACTCTATTTGAGATGGGGTGGATGCTGCGTGCTCCCCCACTGATGAAGCACCCAATCCTTAAACTTTTTTTTGCTCTTTTTTTTTTTTAATTTCTTTTTCCTTTTTTTCTTTTTAAATTGCATTTTTCCCTTCCTCTTGCCCATCTCTCATCTCCCAACTTGTCTCACTATCTGTCACTTGGGCAGCCATCAAATTTCAAATCTAAGTCTCAAAGCACACTTCCAACCCTTCAAATATTTTTTTTGTTTTTTTTTAAATTTCTTATTTCTGTTTTTAAATTTCAAATTTTCATCTTTCTACTTTTTTAGTCAAGACACATACCCACCTTTTCCTTCTTCAACTCAACCTATTTTTTTAACCATAGTTTGTACTTACCTTTCTCCTTCTTCATTCATCCTTTTGTCATGAACCTTTCTAAAGAAGTATTCTTATCTTTTAAAAAAGAAGGGGAAAAAAATCTCTAAAGCAGTGGTACTAGGACCGACGAAAATATGTTTAATGACTGATGAGAGAGTTTGAAGATTTAGATCTAAAATTTGACAAATGCCTAAGTGAAAGATAGAGAAAGGAGTTGGGAGATAAGAGAGAGGTTAGAAGAAGGTAAAATTGAAATTTAAAAAAAATAAAGAAAAGAAAATTAAAAACAAAAACAAAACAAAAAAATGTTTAAAGGTTGGACAACAACAGGGTCCTTCCCAGCATCCACCCCACCCCTACTTGGCTATTTATTTATGGGAACAAGAAAAGCAGCAATGCAGCATGCATATCAGAAATTGGCAACATAATATTAATTAATCATTATCCAAATGGTAGTAAATGCCAGCTAGGATTAGCGGTGGTGGTGGCCGTCGAGTAGCTGCGCCGGCGCGCTGTCTCCCCCACCCCTACCCACCCCACTATTTTCTTTGTGGCCCTCAATTGTTATAATTAGTATTTGTTAATTGACCCCCAAAAGGACAGCCTTAATTACTGTTCTTTATTCCTTTTTAATTATTGTACCGTCGGCAAAACCCACACGGTCTTCTCCCCAGCTGTCATTTATCCTAAACCCACAACGGTCACGAGGATAATAATAATGATAATAAATTAATTAAGCTTTTTATCCTAAGCGAACATGACCATTAATTTTTTTTTTTGAAAAAAATTCAAACATTCAATCATCAGTATAATAATATAGAAAAATTGAGCGCATACTGATTAAGACAAATATAACTTATTGTACAGTAGAAATACACTGAAGGCTGCTATATACAATACAAATATGTGCTCATATATTAATTGGTGGGAATCGAACTTCCGATCTTGATTGTAAGACCTTCACTTTGACTTAAATAATATTGCACTTAAAATGAAATACTCAAAACACTTTAAGATTTCACTCTTTTTTTTTTTTTTTGTGCGTGCCTGGTTGTTGGTTGGATAAAACTCCTTCAATCGACGCACACTATCTATTTTTGACATATCACATTGCTAAATGCAAAAAAGCCACCAAAACTTGACAATATGACTAATGCAAATTATCCTATTTATAATTAGAGAAAAATAATTTTTGGGAAGATATATTTTGGGATTTATATATAATATGCAATTTTTCATTGCAATCTCTATTAATTTAATTATTAAAGACTATTATTGGGACACTCAACAATCCTAACTATTTCCTTTGATTTCAGGTTAAAGCTCGATTTCTATTCAATTAGTGTATACCTGCATAACTATCGCATATTATCTTTCACGAATAGACCGATTTAGATTACACTTATTGCTTTATCCAGAATTAATATGGGTGTAGATTTTTTGACCTAAATAAGAGAATAAAAGTTCCTTTGACGATAGTTCGAGTCTTTGATAGATAAATTCACAGAGGAAATTTTAATGTAGCATTTGCAGTATTAATTTCAGTTAACAAATTTGATTAATATTATTCTATCCTCTATAGAAAAAAATTTAATTGCTACTGACTTTTATTTTTATTTTTTAAAGGTTAACTATATAAATAAGAAAAAATGGGTACGTTGCACGTTCATCACATATATCATGAGTAAATTGACCACATGTATAATTTCTTGAAATTCATACATTATGCAAAACTTTATTAATTTGTACTTGTTCAAACATTTTATCTGATCATCCCCATCCACATTTCGCATAAGACTAAACCTCTTTTTTATTTTTTTATTTTTTGTGCATTAATTGTCAATGCACGTGCAAACTATGGGTGGTTGGGCATGGTGAAGGACCTTTACTCGAGTCCAGCTGCATATATAGTTAATAAAGAGCAATCCCATGAGCCTAAATATATAATATAGTTATAGCTAGCTAGGATAAACCAAAATTTAATTTCATAGTGTAACAATTTATTGATGAAAGTGCAATAATCATAACGTGACGAAATTGGGGAAATTGATGAGTCGATAACGTAAAGTGCATTTAATTGACGGCACACCATGCAACAATTTTAAACACTTTCACAAGAAAGGTATGGCAATATTTGGGTGTGTTGCACATGTTTTATAATTGACTTTGCCCACAAGCATCTTCTTATTCCTTGTACTATGTACTTAAAAATGTGTGCACTTATATAAGAATTTTGGGTTCTACTTGGATTTATTCATGAGGTCTTGTTCTAATAGTAAAGTGGAAGTCTCATAATTTTTTGATTTTGAAAAGGTTATTGATTTAATTTTCACATATGACGTATGGGCTTTATTGTATTACATGGTAGTTTGAGAGATTTTTCTACTACATGATAGTTTGGAGATTTTTTTTTTAAAAAAATTTTGGTTTATGAACGATCTTTGATTTATTGATAGCATTAATATTAATGTATTGATGATGTACTATTCATTGAATATGAGGTTTCTTTCCACCAAAATAAATAAATAAATAAATACTTACCTCCCAAAGTAAAATTGATATGTCAAATTAAATTGGGTATAATCTTTAAAAAGAGTAGTTATTTAAATGATGAGATCTTCTATTCCAAATGGTGTTTCATCTCCTATTCCATGCCTTTAAATACATGCTATGTGTATTGCATTTATTACTAAATATTTTTATAAGGAAATATTTAATACAAGTGGCATGTATTTAAAACATGGAATAGGAGATGAAACACCATTTTGGAATAGAGAATCTCGCCCCGCTCCAATGATAACTTTACTACGACCAAGTTAAGGTTAAGAGTAAGTTGAGAAATCAAAAAATTAAGTATAATTAATATTTTTCTATAAATAATTATAAAGCTATTTGTCCAATAGTTCATATGTCAAGTGATATTTGAACGTGGTAATTTATCTAAATGATTTCTTGAAAATAGTATGAGTCTTGACTACATATGTTGATTGAATTTGAGTAACTTCGATCCCGGTCAACAATGTTAGGCTCTATTGTCTTTTAGTAATTTACAGATGTTAATAATAATTAGTGGAATGTCTATTAATTGTATCTTTCTAAAATAAATTATGGCAAAAGTTCAATATTTGATTGTAAACTTTTCGGATGGTTTAAATGCAATACACTTGAAATTATGAAAAAGATAAGTTTTTATTTCTATAGTTTAAGTGTCTCTCATGAGAAAAAATTAAAGAATGTCTTCCTTTGATTATTTTACTAATAATGACCAGAAGATCGTGTGTTTTATTTTATTAATTTCCCATTAACGATCATTCAAGTATGTAGCAGGTTGAGGGCTTTTGTACTTTTATTTTTTATTTTTTATTTTAATCTCTTTGTTGTCTTGGAGTCAAATTAAATAACAAATTGGAAACACTAGTGATTAGCGACATTTGACCTTAAATATCCAATTAAAATATTTGAATAACAACTCAGCACAACTTATTCCATAAACAAGGTGTGAAAATGAACTGCTAGCATTAGGATAACATTTTTTATTAGGAATGATTAAGTCTTTTCTTAGTAGCTAACAAAATGGTGTTAGGTGGCCAAAAGTACCCTTCCTTGCATTTTACATTTATTTATCATTGGATAATTTTTTCACTTATAAATATATAATAATAATTAGAAAAATATAGGCCAGTGGTCAATTTTTATCCAAGTTTAATAGATCCTTTTTTTTGGGTGGATAAAAAATTTGAAGACATGACTTTGGAAGATAAAATTATTTCCAAATTTAAGAACAAAATTTCTCATAGACTTTAAGATACAACATTAGAATATAAAATATGAATAAGCTCATCAGATGGTTGAATAAATAGTTAAATTGAATTCGAGTAGATTTATATGAATTATGTCTGATCGAACAATTTTAAGTGAAAGAACGGATCTAATTTTGAAAATTGAGAAACAACATTAGGATTGTCTAATGGGAGTGATTTTAGTGATAAACCTTTGATACTAAGGAAGATTGAATCAAGTTAAATAATGCTGCAATCAAATTTAAGCTAGGACTTGGGAAGCAATTACTTCATTTGAATCTTATTGAGAATATTTGTCGATCGCCTAATTATATGAACTATTACGATTGTGTTATCATTGATGTATTTTTATCCATGATCACCAATATGGGATTGGATCAGAGTGGGTTAGGCAAGACTTGCTTAAAAAGAAATATGTACTTTTGGAGTTTTAGGATATTTTTAATTAAGTGCATGAATAATCTGATATTTTTTTGGCGTAAATACTGTAAAAGAACATTTAAATGGCACTTCTGAAAATTTAAGTTCTGATTACACGAATCTATAATCCAAACACACGTAATCTAATTCAGACAAATACAAAGTCAAAATAATCCACATTAATCGCAAGGGCAACACGGAGAAAAAAGAAAATGTGAAAATAAATTGCCGACCCAAAAAACAGATAAAATGACACAAGATGCATCTCATGACACTGTTGTAATAAAACTTAACATCAGGGGCAATTCTTGTAAGAAAGCTAGACTCGAAATGTGAAATCCGAACCAAGGTTAGTTGAAACTGACCAACTATAGTAAAGCTCCTCGTCCCTATCCTCTTCTTCTTACTCCGTTTTCCACCTAATTTTTATTTTTTTTCAAAACAAAATAATCACTTTTCGTCTATTGTACCCTGCGCTTTTCCTCTTGTACGTTTTATCCGCATTAATTATCTCTATCCTTTTCCTCTCTCTCTCTAAAAGCTGTAATCTCTCACTTTGTCTCGCACTTTCTCTCTCTAGAAAACTATATCCGTCTGTACATAATTCTGGTCTCTCTCTTTCTCTCTCTCTGTGTTCGGTGCTCTCTGCCATTATCTCTCTCTCTATTGTTTTTCTGAAGAAAGCAAATTGTGAAACGCTGGGCCGGTGCTGACGTGGACAGCATATTCCGATCACCGGTGATTTGTTCTGCCTTTTGTTTATGCTTTTCTTCGAATCAATTGCGTTTTAGATGAGTAATGGAAACATAATTAGGTGTGAAATTTTGTTATTTTTTGTTTTTAATTTTCTAATGAGATGTTTTGGAAACGAGCAGAATGGAGAATTGAAGCTCGTTAGTGATTCTTTTCTTTTGTTCTGTTGTGTGCTTTTTAGCGGTGGAGTGAATTTTATTTATTTATTTATTTATTATTTAACATTTTCTTTTGTTCGTTTGTAGGAGTTTGATGGTATAAGTTTCATGAGAAAAGACTGAAGATTAATCAGTAATCTAACTGTTTTTTGGTCAAGGTAAACCAGTAACTTTATCTTTTTACTTTTAAAATATTTTTAAAACCATTAGTTGTTGTGGACTTCTGGTAAATGAAGTGTTATTATTGGATTATTTATCATGTTTTGTTGATTCATGCAAATGCGTTCGTTACAGAGGCACTGTTAATTAACACACACGGAAAGGCGCATGTATATGAATTTGCATGTTTTTTCCTTTTTACCAGTTGTTTATTTTTATTTATATATTTTTTTGGTAGGGGTGGTGTAACCTCTTAATTATTCTATCTGGATTGTAAAATATTTTGATTTGTTCTCAGCTCTAACAAGTTTTTGTGTACATTTGAAGAAAAGAAAACGAAGATCCTGTCATTTAATGTGAAAGCAGAAAGAATGCTTTAGCATTACATTCAGCAGGATCGTCAATGTTATTAGATTCTGTCTGCATCGGTATTACACATCTTTTACGGCGGTTGTGGACCTCTGCTGCGAGGAAGATTTGATGTAGAGATTATGCCCACGGCTTCTGTAGTTGTGACCTTCTTTATCAGCTATAGTTTCTTTCCTGATAATGATTGTTTATTTCTTGTTTGTTTCTAGGTACTGTGTGAGTCGTATATTGATTTTTGAATATGTCTGACCTGTGAACACGAAGATGAAGATGTTATAGTTGTAATTGATGAATAGATTTCGAATCTATGTCGAATATCAAAATTGAAAATTAAAGTGAAGTCATAATATTTTCTTTTTAGCATGTTGCCAGTGAGTTTGATTATTCTGACGATCACAGTCGCTTTGACAACTATTTTGTGAGTCAAATTGTGAAAGTGGCTTTAATGATGATTGATATTGTATGATTTTGCCTCATAAATACTTCTCTGAGAGTTTGGCATTTGAGAGATCATCTTGTTATCCACTTGCTGCATAGGGTATTTACTTGTTCATATATCAAAGTGCTTTTCTTATCCTGCTCTGTCCTTTTTCCAGAACTTCAAATTGATATGTAGCATGGCTGATGTTCAATGAGTGTAGCATGGCAGTTTCTAGTTGTGGTTGAGTTTTGTGATAACACAACTTATTATCAAAGAAATAAGATACTTTCTATTAACTTTTTATCACCTTATCACATTATATATTATTTTGAAAAACAAACTTCTTATTTTTTGATCACAAACCATTTGAAGAAAAAATAATCAAGTTTTCATATTATCAAAATAAACAAGTTAGACAATATATAAGCTTTTGTATAAAGTTATAATTAATCTGTGACACTAACCCCAAAATCAAGAGCCTAGATCAGTAGATTGTCACCTTCACTTGTCGCTACTGCCACTGTGAGTCATCGTCTCTCGGCAGCTGTGACAAAGAGAAAAGGGAAAAAAAATAGAAGAGCCATCAATCCAAATTTGAGTTTACTTTGAGTATATCAACACCAACCTGGATATGAGTTAGTCATCTTTTTGAACTTTAATGTTTTATGCTTGCCTAAGTGATTGCTTTAGAATGTTTAGGGTACCTCACACGCATACACCCATATTTCGAATGAGGTGGTCTAGTTGTATATAGGACAAACTGTACGTTCTGCGATTTTTGGTAAAGAGAGAGTTTTGGCTGTTAAATTTTTATCCTAATTATTTCATTGATCTTTGCTAACCTTGATTTGTTGTTTCACACACTTGTTTCATTTCTTTTCCCCCAAGTTTGGTGTGTACGTGGAGGAAAGTACAGGCATCTTGTGTGGACACAATATTTCATCACATCTTTAAGCATACGATATGAAATAACATAAGATATTGATTGTCCTCAAAATTCTGACTTGATTGTTGCCTATGTTTATTTCTACGTTCTCAAACTTGGGCACAGCTCTGAGGGGGCAAGAAATCTATGTGACTGCTGCTGCTTTTTAGGTTTATAACCTATAAGTTCAATCAAAAGTGAATCTTTTGGCCCAGGTTTACGGTGCTTGGATGGATCATCCATGAAGTTAAAAAGATAACCTGTGTCCATGACTAGGATTTTCTATTTTAGGTAAGTTGACATGAGATACAGGATTTTTGCCCTCTGTAATGTAATTTTCAGAACTAGCCTCATTTGTTGCATCATGAAATTTATTCTTTGTAACTTGGTTTAAAATTAAAAGGTCAAATATTTTATAAAAGGCGAACCTTTTGGCATTTACCCGTAACTCTACTAAAATTTGTACCGAAATACGGGAAACATGGATGGAAATGTAATACTATCAAGGTGCCCTAATATCTGATGATGCTAGTTTTGATGTGTTTGACTACGAGGTAGAACCAACCCAATGAGGATCGGTTATTTGGGATGATAGAAATTGCTGTCAAACTTGCAATCAAAAGAAAGCACGTAAGGCTTGCTAAGATGGCCCTCAGCAACAACTCTTCAATGCTTAAATCTGGTTGAGTGATTGAGGAGAGAGCATAGAAAGTAGTAGAGGGCAATTCAAGGTATTAGACTGGTAGCATTTATGAGGCTGTATTTATAGTAGGTCATGCTTGGGATTTGACATCTGGTCAGTGGGATCGAAAAGACTAATTTATCCTTTTCACCTCCCTATAAACGACTACCTCTACAAAGGTTGAGGGGCCTATCAGGTCTTTTGGGGGGAATGGAACATGCGTGGATGAGTCTTGGGGATCAAACGGGTTGAACGTGGCTCATTTCAGCATTGCAAATCTCCTTTATTGATCGATTATCAATGCCATCATTGCAAAAAAATTGAATTTTGGCAGCCAAAATTTTAATAGTCCTGGAGGAAGCAATAGTAAATAACCAATATTTAATAGCTACGGTGGAAACAGTAGCCAATGACCCTAGATTCATGTGGTGAATACATTTTGCTGTTGCTAATACTAGGTGAAAACATCTACCGCAGTTATATGCCATTGTGGATTTTCTGCAACTGTTACTAAAACTATGTAATATTACTGTGGTGAAGGCATAACAAACGACTTTTCATCATCACTATTTTCTTTCAACATCAACTTTCAACTGCGGTAATTGTCTAAATTTCTTGTAGCATATGTAACAAGTGGCCTATGTGAAGGTGGTTGACTCAAGTGTGAGTTCAATCTAGGTGTCGAGAATGGTGGGCCCTAGTTCCTTGTCCTGAGCTTCCCGTGTCTTGTCGATGAGGTTGATCACCAGGCGTAAACTCATGTGGCCTTGACATCGTTTGAATGGTATTGTGCCATGTGGGTGCAATTTTGGCATTGGGGATAAAGCTAAATTGGTTAATTCTCTTGAACTAGTAAAGTATAAGTACATCAACTCATACGTTTGACAAATTGTAGTTACATATGAATCTTGTTAATTTTGGATAATCAGATCTTTTGCTAAATAGTTACTTTATTGCAATTGAAGAATCGTGTACGTTTTTGGATAGCTTGCATATATTGTGTCATGCCTTGTTTCATCTATACCTAGTTGCACGTGGGAGTCATCAAGTGACTCAAGAATTGGAAACATAGATTCGATGAATATATGTTTTTCAAATGGTTGGTCAACCTGGATTGAGCAATGGATCCATCGAGTATATATGCAATGTAAATTTGTCATAAAAATTCATGTATATTTTCCCTACCATAAAGATAGAACGTGGATGCCTTTTTGTGTTTGGAAGAGTCCCCTCAATGTTTTAAGTCCTATTTATGTTTGTTCGCTAATTTTAATTTTAACTAGAAAGTTGTTCAAGGAAATCTCTAAGTTTGACTAGAGTTTAAATTTGGTAGGTCTAATCTAAGAACGGTCTAACCTTGCACCTGAATGATTCTATTTTAAATATATAATGCAGATTTCATGCCATATATGTTTTATCCTACAAAGGAGATTTGCCAAATAAGTAACCATTTGGAATTAAAGCCTAGTGCCGCACTTTTTTTGTTGCTATTATATACGTATAATGTTATTTCTCTCAAAAGACACGTGTTTCATATTCTAATTTGCTAGCGTCATGCATATTTTGTTTGCTAGCACCGCGCTTTGTTTCTTCACATTCTTTTGCTAATTAATGTTATCTTGACTTGTTATGTAGGCTTTTGGATACATTTATACTGGCGGCTGCTTTTTTGCTGTTAGTGCATTTTTGTAGAAACCGATAATTGAGAATCTACTGAGCAGATTATTACTAGATGGCATCGAGATCATGTGGAAGTTTCTTGGACTTGGCTTCTGGAGAAATTCTGGATGTTCCTCAAACTCCTAGAGGTCTTCCAAGAGTGATGACTCTTCCTGGAGTTATATCCGATGGTAATGTGAGCAATGATGCAGACTCAGATGGCACATCATCTTTTTGCCATGAGCGGAAAATTCTAGTTGCAAACATGTTGCCTTTGCATGCTCAAAAGGATTATGAAACTGGTAAATGGCGCTTTACTTTGGATGAGGATTCACTTTATTTACAATTGAAGGATGGATTTCCACCTGAAACCGAGGTTTTATATGTGGGATCCTTGAAAGTTGAAATAGAAGCTAATGAGCAGGACGAAGTTGCACAAAGACTTCTTGAGGACTTCAAATGTGTACCCACTTTTCTTCCTCATGACATCCAGAAAAAGTTTTATTATGGTTTCTGTAAGCAACAGCTTTGGCCGCTTTTTCATTACATGCTGCCTATGTGTTCAGATCATGGAGATCGCTTTGACAGACAGCTGTGGCAAGCCTATGTGTCTGCAAACAAACTTTTTGCCGATAAAATAATGGAAGTAGTGAATCCAGAAGATGATTTCATCTGGATTCATGATTACCATCTCATGGTACTCCCTACCTTTCTAAGGAAGCGTTATAATCGAGTCAAGCTTGGGTTTTTTCTTCACAGCCCATTTCCTTCATCTGAGATATACCGAACACTGCCTGTTCGAGATGAAATTCTAAAAGGATTACTGAATTCTGATTTAATCGGTTTTCACACATTTGACTATGCACGGCATTTCCTGTCATGTTGCAGTAGAATGCTAGGCCTGGACTACGAATCTAAGAGGGGGCACATTGGACTTGATTACTTTGGCCGCACAGTGTATATAAAAATACTCCCAGTCGGTATTCACATGGGTAGACTGGAATCTGTGTTAAATCTGTCTTCTACGTGCAACAAAGTCAAAGAGATACATGAACAGTTCAAGGACAAGAAAATAATTCTTGGTGTTGATGACATGGATATATTTAAAGGCATCAGTCTAAAGTTGCTAGCTTTCGAACAGCTCCTGCAGCTACGCAGGGAATTTCAAGGAAAAGTAGTGTTGATTCAAATTGTAAATCCTGCTAGGAGCTCGGGAAAAGATGTTCAGGAAGCTAAAAGGGAAACATACGCAACTGCGAGAAGAATTAATTACATTTATGGCTTCCCTGATTATGAACCTGTTGTTCTGATTGATCGTCATGCTCCTCGCTATGAGAAATCTGCATATTATGCAATGGCAGAATGTTGCATTGTTAATGCAGTAAGGGATGGTATGAACTTAGTCCCATACAAGTATGTAGTGTGCAGGCAAGGCTCTTCTACTATGGATGAGGCTATGGGTATAAAATCAGATTCTGCAAGGACTAGCATGCTTGTTGTGTCGGAGTTCATTGGTTGTTCACCGTCTCTGAGTGGAGCAATTAGGGTGAATCCATGGGATATCGATTCTGTCGCTGAGGCCATG
>JACFYI010003804.1:1141265-1159533 GCA_014898755.1 Handroanthus guayacan | reverse complement strand
AGCATATTGTAGAAGTTAAACCACAAGTACTCGCCCTCTCTCTCTCTCTCTCTCACACACACACACGTGCGCGCGCGCATGATGCTGTTGTGTTCTGAAGGGTTATATGGTAATTCAAAAATTCTAATTTATGGGGGACAAAAATGTAAATAGCTAAAAGGAAAAACCATAATCTTTTCGTAAACGTGGCATGATTTGGAAGGAGTACACAATTGTACTGCTGGATTGAAAATGCAGATCTTCTGTTACAGAGACCTGTTCAAACTTCATCTTCTTCATCTTGATGTTATGTGAATCTGGGGAATAGGATTTATGCCCTGTTTTGGTTCCTTTTCAACAGCTTGATTCTAGTTGTTAATTTTCTGATTATCTTCTCTGGATTTGCTCTTCAATTTTGCTACTTTCAGATGCAGTAAAGTCCTTTCTGTATAATCTCTCCATTTCCCCATATTATTTCTCCATTTTTCTGCTATTTTCTCACTTATTTCAGTAGTGGTGATTTGGGGACAGATGGACATCACAACCACATGCAGATTTTTATTGATGCATCTTTACTTGTAGGGAGTGACTAAAGGTTTGGTTGCGGAGAAGGTGCTTTCCATGATGGTGAATAACGGCAAGGCACCGGATTTTGCGATGTGTATCGGAGATGATAGGTCAGACGAAGATATGTTCGAGAGCATACTGAATACCGTCTCAAGTTCATCGTCTTCTACACTTCCCGAGATCTTTGCTTGCACTGTTGGGCAAAAGCCGAGCAAAGCGAAGTATTATCTCGACGATACAGCTGATGTTGTGAGGTTGCTTCGAGGTCTTGCCAATGCTTCGAATCCAAAGCCTCGCGACACAGCAGATTTCCATGTGGCCTTTGATAATGTGTTCTGAAAAATATAAGGCAGGTTATGTATTTACGGGGAATTCTCTTTTGCTAACCGGGGAAAGTTGACATAGTGAATCTTAACTTTAATAGGATGTGGAAACTGGAATATCTATAGTGTGTAGAAGACATCTCATGGGCGGAAGGTATAGTTATGCAGATGTTGATAATGGTTGCTTTGATTGATTATAGAGCACCATTGTTTTGTATAGTTTAACAGTTCTGCTTTATATGTAATTCCTGCTTGATGCATGATATCCGCATTTCTCTTCCTCTTCATGCTGATTACGGTTGGTGGATAATACAAATATGTGCTTGCTATACTGGCTGATAATTTCCCAAAAATAACATGGATTTAGTATGTGAATTACTTGTAGTTAGGGATGTGAACTGGGGACATCTTGTAGTTAGGGATGTGATCAGGGGAGATACTGATAATGTGGCCTTAAACTTCATTGCTTGTCAGGATTACCAAACGAAGTCAAATGATAGCAAATTTTGCTACATTTTTAGCCAATAAGCCCTAGTTGAAAAGGTTATGAGATTGATTCTCATTGTAGATTATCTAATTGAATCGCTTTATTTATTTATTTTTTCTTTTGGATTTTTTACTATTTGATCTTTGAATGCTAATGATATAATGATTGGATATATCACTTGTTTATCAATTAAAAAAGAACAAAAAAAAGGGTTTTGCTCTATTTTATGTAACAGAATTGGGGAATTCTATTCCAAGCTTTAATTATATGTCATGTGTATTAAATATTTTTTTATAAAAATATTTAGTAATAAATATAATTTACATAATATGCATTTAAAGATGTGTGATAATAGATAAAATACTTTTTGAAATAGGAAATCCCTCCCCTCTTCCTGGCTCTCGCCATCACGGTTGTTTTAGTAACTGTGTGGCCCAAGCTAACTGGGTTAATCAAAGTTAGGCCCAGTTATTGGTTGACCCATATCTTTACGTAAGCCCAACTTATTTATTGGCTCAGTGAGGCTTCTCTTTATCGGAGCAAACGAGGCCCATGGCCCTAAAGTTGCACTATTTCAAAGTCCAATCAATGATGCACGTTATTCTCTTCAGAAAAATAGCATCCCAAATTCTGATAGATCATCATGTATTAATTCAAGGCGGTTTGCATGCTCAAAAATAATACAATTAGCACCACGAACAAAATTATTTGTTCTTCTCTATCACTTCAAGAAAGCAAAACATAATTTTATTCAATAAACTCACACACACAAGATGTTACAATCTAATCTTATTGTATAAACTTCCACTGCATTTGAGCAATCTTATCGACTCTCTTTTTTGCATTAATAAGAATGATTTTCTATCCAGCTCTAAATTCTAATACAAGTTTAGTGAAGATTATGAAAATTTCATGCCACGCACGCAGAACACACAGTATAACAGCTCATGATTCTGTATGTACACAGTAATTTTTATACCACACGAGATCACTGGTTCAACCACACTCCCCGTAAAAGACCCGTCACGCTTTTACGGCTACTTTTGTTTCTTCTTCTGTTACTTCTTCCCAAGAATCTCAAAACCCAGAGCGGCGGGTTCTACTTTCGAGCAATGGGGAGCTCCAATCAAGCTTTCTGAACATATTGCATTTTCTATTTTCTTGAGAAAAAATGTCATTTAAAATGGGGAATAACGTTTTTGTGGTGCTCTTCACTCTTTTGCTCCTCATTGGTGGTGTTTATTCCGTTTCAGCTCCTTCTTCATCTGCTAGTAAGTGTTTATGCAGGCACGTTATATTGCATGTATATGTATGGTTTGTCTGAGTTCTTCAAGCTTCTTCATTCATTTGAATCATTTTGTTCCTTGTATTTTTGGGCAGGAATCGTGAATGAGTTGTTGTCAACTGCATTATCCGTGCTGATCAAGTGGGTTTTATCTCTCAAGGCCACCACCAAAACTGGTACCCATGGATTTCTCATCAGATGGAAGAATTCTCAAAATGTTCTATTGAGAGATTTTCGTTGTTGATTTTATTTATTCACTGGAGCACGTGTTTCTGCAGCAATATCAGGGCGTCTAATGGTGAAGTTTGAGAGCGGGTATACTGTGGAGACTCTGTTTGATGGGAGCAAGCTTGGCATTGAGCCTTACTCTGTTGCAGTTTTACCTGATGGGGACCTTCTCGTTTTGGACTCTGCTAATAGTAATCTTTACAAGATTTCTTCCTCTTTGTCCCTGTGTAAGTTTCTGCAGTAGGATTCAGTTTTTGTTTCTTGCTGTCCTATCCAATTAGTTTTCTATGTGTTTATGCTCCTTTAGATCATGTTCTCTGTAGTTTTAGACCTTTTGCTTTTCCTTATAGTGATTGCTTGTTGATGAAATTGAATGGAATTTGATGTGTTTGTCCATATTTCAAGGTTGAGCAGCTGATGTTGATGGCGAGTTGGGCCTTTTATGCATCCCAAATGTCACTGATGTGGTTTTGGCTGCATGTTGCTGAAAAGGATTTTTGTTGATAAGCTAAATTTGGTACTTGTGATGTCATTTATTTTAGGAAATGGCTGATTTAACATTTAAATGCTTCTGGATTTAGACTTTTGCTAATTCGGGAATGTTTCCATTTTGAGAAGCCAAATATGTGTTTCTTTCTGAAATATAATTGTCTAATAATTCCATTATAAAGAAGATGTTGTAGAAGAGGATTAGAAATGGTGATATATGAGGGTTGATAGAGAGAAAGAGAGAGAGCAACCTAGAAGTGTGTGAAGTTTTTGCTAGTTACTGAATGCTATGAATTTGATTTAATGGCTCTCATCTTGTTTTACAATTGAAAGTTGAGATTTGTTTTTGTCCGTTGGTAACCTTTTTCCTTATGTTTATTGTTGTGGCAGTAACTTCTGTAATTCTTGGATGTTGCAGATAGCAGGCCAAAGTTGGTATCAGGATCTGCAGATGGATACTCTGGGCATGTGGATGGGAGACTGAGGGAAGCAAGGATGAACCATCCGAAAGGGCTTACAGTAGATGATAGAGGAAACATTTATATTGCCGATACTGATAACATGGCAATCAGGAAGATCAGCGATAGAGGTGACTATTCTTAATTTGCTATTCAGGCAAAGATGGTGGATAATTCGGCATAGTCATTGCATTTCTATGTTGTCTTTGATACTTACGATAAAATCAAACAATTCAGTCTTCAAACATGATTTAATATGTTTTCATTATCTTGTTTCCTAGAATTGCAGTCTTCCCTTTCTCTAGTTGTAAAATACTTTTATTATCTTTTACTGTCTAGATCAGATGTTTCATCTCCTATTTGACTGCATGATATGTGCCAACTGTATTAAATATTTTCTTATAGAAACACTCTAATGTGAATACAATATACTTAGCATATATTGGCACAATAGAGTAGAAGATTCAGAATGTTATCTTTTATGGATTTGGGTTGTGGTCAACTTTCTCTTCCTAGGAGTCTCAACCATTGCTGGAGGCAAACGGGGTCGTGGAGGGGGACATGTGGATGGACCAAGTGAGGATGCAAAATTTTCTAACGATTTTGATGTGCTCTACCTAGGGAGCAGTTGCTCCCTTCTTGTTATTGACCGTGGAAATAAAGCAATTCGTGAGATACAACTCCATTTTGGTGATTGTGCTTATCAGTATGGAAGTGGTTTTCCCTTAGGTAAATAAGAGATCATTCTCTTTTGTTGTATATGTTCTGGGGGACAAATTATTAAGATGAACATTTTGCAGGAATTGCTGTGCTTATAGCAGCCAGCTTCTTTGGTTATATGCTAGCTTTGCTTCGAAGTAGGGTTGGTTTGATTGTATCTTCTCAAGATGTAAGTTCCTGTCAGTACCCTGATGAATGCTTCAATAAGTGGTTGCATTCTGCTGATAGAAAGCTTATACGAAGATTATATGTATTGAAACTTAGTTTATCCATTACATGCTAGTCCCTAATTCTTCTAGCCAGCTTTGTTGAACGACAATCAAAAGATGGGGCAAAAAAAAAAAAAAAAAAAAAAGGTCCTTTGTCCCTGGAACTATACACGTTTCTACGCTTCACTACCCAATGTTTATTTTGTAATGCACCGCAGTCTGGATTGCCTCTTTTTGTCACTTATGCATATTTGAGCATTTCCAGTGGGATATTCGCCAATATTCTGTAATGTGATCTGCATGCATTTTTTTGGAGTACATTTTTCATTCATCTAATGCTTCAAGGTATTTTCGTCTAATCAAAGAATTAATCCATGAGAGAGGCAAAAATACATCCGGAAAAATTGCATGCTATGGACGGCAGTGTGTTAAAGAAAAGGTTCGGATGAAAAACTTATTTTTCACCAAAAAGATCTGAACGTGAGTGGTCTGGTTACTTTCTTTGTAGATCTATATCTCTATGCCGCTTATGATATCTCAAGGACTATTATTTTCTTCATCTTTAACAAGTAAACTGTCCAAAGTTTCTGTTTCTCTTGTTTCCTCCTGCCCAGGGAACCATGCAAGAAACCATTTCTCAAACTCAATATCAAAAACCATTGAAGTCACCAGTAATCCCAACTGAAGACGAGCAGGAAAACAGACAAGAAAGGGTTCTTGGATCTTTTGCAAGATTAGTTGCACAAACTATAGCATCTACTGCAGAGGTCTTGGGAAGTTTGTTTCCTCCATTCCCGAATCAAAGACAACAGCAATATCCACAACAACAGAAGTATTCTTCAAATTCTTGGCCCTCGCAGGAAAGTATTGTTATCCCAGGTGAAGATGATCCTCCTGCTACTGAAACGAGGGCCCCGCCTCCATGCAAAACCTATGCTTTCATGTCGAAAGATCCTGAAAAGTTGCGATGCCTTCAAGAAAGTAATGATTTCTATAGTGGGTGGAGTGGAGTATACCCACAGAAGCAGAAAACAAAGAAGCAGCGACATCTTCATGAGCATCATTCATCATCACCACAAATTTGGTATCAGTAAAGCTCCAGGAGGATTGATGAGATTGCATTTGGAGCAAGATAAACACAGAGCTTTGGGAGCGAGGAAATCCTGTTTATGATCGACAAAGTATTTGTTCCCAGTTCAGCTATGCTCATGGAAAATTTTTCAAGATTTTGCACATTGTTTCTGGAAATTTTCTCAAGATTTGTTGTTTGGGTTGGGAGGTGGGGGGTATAGGTAGGAGCAAATTAAAGTATTAATTTTTAGTTTTACATCTTTAGAGAGTGGAATCTGTTTGGTAAGAGTAGGACTGCGGCCAAGTTTAGAACTTGTTACATTTTGGTTGAAATTTGTTGAGATTGTTACAGAGTACACAGAAGATTTCAGTTTTGAAATGATATATAGTATTTCAATCTTTATTGGATTTTATCTGGTCACAATCCTATATTGCAAAATGGTGTTTTATTTTGTATTTCTTGTCATGAATCTATGTCAAGTGTAAAAATATTTTTTCCTAAAAAATATAGAATTTTGAATAAAATACACTTGGTATGGTTACACCAGAGTGGAAGATAAAATATGAAATATAATAAAGGACATAAAGTTGATTTCATTATAACATGAATCAATGTCACAATTGACATATGGGATTTCATGGGAAAACTCTATCCCTCGCCAGGAAAAGGAAATAATAATAGATTGAAAAATAGTTTGAATCTTCTATTTTAACAAGTATTTTATCTCATACTTCATGAATATTGGTTAGATATATTAAATGTTTTCTTATAGAAGTATTTTCTTATAGATGAAATAGACTTATATGTATTCGTGAAATAAAATATAGAAGTATTTTGTTATAGATGAAATAGACTTATATGTATTCGTGAAATAAAATATAGAAGTATTTTGTTATAAATGAAATAGACTTATATGTATTCGTGAAATACAATAAGAAACGTACTGAAAAGAATAAAAGATCCCGACTCCAAAGTAAAAAGGTATTATATCAAACTAAAATATTTCAAATTGTGTAGTGTATGTACATTCTTGCGAAAAAGAAATTTATTTCTCTTATGCTTCAATCAAATTAGAACCTTAGAACAACAAAAATAAAATAAAATTTTCTGAGAATGAAGCATCAAAATTACCAGGCAAAAAAAAAAAAAAAAAAAACGGAAAAAAGAATCTGAAATACATCACCAATAAATCCTTTTCCAATGCTATTTTCCACAGAGGCCCACTTTTAAAAAGAAAAAAAGAAAAGATTGTCCAATCAGACATCAGCGCTAACACAACGATCCCCACACCGCGACACAGACAATAGTCCCTCTGAAAATTAATTTTTTTCCAGTGCGCATTGTCTCAATTTCACATCCCTTAACAATTACATCACAACACACAAAAACACACACAGAATTTCCTTCATTAAAATTGATTATGAGCTGTTGAATTGCATATTTCTGATTTTTATTAATCGGAGCTGCCACTGTTTTTCCTCTTCTCAAGTTCCAGATCCAAATTGTGGATCCCTCAGAGTGTATTTTCACCTTCTCTAGATCTCTGCTCGTGATCTCATCTTGGCGTTTAGGGATCCTGCTGAAGCGGTTGAGCTATCAGTGTGAGGAAATTTCAATAGTTATTGCAGCTGGATCTGGTAGAGGTTTCTAGGAGCTTCAAAACGGACCCAATCATGAATCCCTTTTCCTCTGGCACTCGGCTGAGGTTAGTACTCAGATATGGTTGTTCTTTCTCTTCTTTATTACCGGATTGAACGTAACTTCTGGTGGATCATATCTAAGAACTTTTGTTGTGCTTGTGCGGAATTGAGATGATTTTGCTTGCATTTTTTGGTTTTAACTCTAGCCAGTCTGGGTTCTGTTGGACATCTGATACTTGGCACTCGAATAATCTTTGCTGGGTTGGCATTGCTGGTAATTTTAGCGCGTAGAGTGGTGGCATGATTGGTTGGGACAAGGAAGATATATCATTTAGATGAGTGAGTGGATGAATTAAAATGATGAAAACACAATGACGATACAACATTGATAGAGGATTTATATTTCATGAAAGGTGATGTCATTTTTTGAAAGAATGGCTGAACTATTGTAGGCATGGGAATCACAGCCCCCTGTAATTTTATTCTGTGGTTAAGTTAAGGGAATTAGGATATAGGATTTGTTATCGGACAATGGGTATGAAATTTAGAGCACCATGGAGAAGGGTCTGCCCTTGATAAAGTGTCATGGATCACTTTTGGAACCTATATTAATTGAGCTAGTTTTATTAATCACGATGAACTTTAAATATCGGATGTCTGATGCATGAAGCAGTCAGTACTAGAAGATGTTGAGGAGGGAAATGACGTAAGCATATAAAAGGATTATGCATGAAGATGGTTGACAAAGATGGTTTGGCACGAGTGAAATATGGTCTTCATTTATTACGCAAGTGACTCACTCATAGTAGCATATTTCAGATTCTCCATTAATTACTCTTTTGCTTGAGAGGAAGTTGAAGGGAATTTGTTAGATAAAGGTGGATTCAATTGTCTTTTGTGTGTTTAAGTGTTTGAAGGAGAGAAGGGGAAGTAAATAGATCCATTATTACATTGTCTTTTATAGAGGGGACAAAGTGCATTTAAGAGAAAAAGAGATGAATAAGATCTGGGGATAGATTTAATTTGATGGATAAAGTATGGCCTCGATGAGGAACATATAAAACTGAAATGAATTTGTTTATGTGAATAATTGAAGGGATACCGAAGATATTTTTGCAAAGTCATGACTGCATGCTTAGCCAAATTTAGGAATTTGTTTGGTCAGTGGAATTCCTTCCTCTCTTGTCTGCTATCATGGTGTAGCAGAATGTGACAACCCCTCCATTTATAGGAAAACTGAATTTGGCTTCTTGTTATCTGTCGGAGCGTTTCTCCTCTGTCTTACCACTACGGCATCCATTATATTCTTCTGATCACTCCAGCGTTACTCGTTTTCTCTTTCATTTAATGTTTAGAATTGTTTCTTTATGTTAATTATTGATCCTAGGTGACTGGGCTACAAAATTTCATCAAGTTGACTATTTTCTTCCAGGGACATGATTCGGGCTATACGAGCTTGCAAGACTGCAGCTGAGGAACGTGCTGTTGTAAGAAAAGAATGTGCTTCAATTCGAGCTGCAATTAGTGAGAATGACCAAGATTATAGGCATCGGAATTTGGCGAAGCTGATGTTCATTCACATGCTTGGTTACCCCACACATTTTGGTCAAATGGAATGCCTTAAGTTGATCGCATCACCTGGATTCCCCGAGAAGAGAATAGGATATCTTGGCCTTATGTTGCTTCTTGATGAAAGACAGGAAGTTCTCATGCTTGTTACCAACTCAATAAAACAGTATCCTTTCTACAGTGCATATATGTATATATATGTTCTGTTTGAAGAAAGTAACTTCTTGAACATCCAAATCCACCTCAAGCATAGGAAAGATGAAATTACTAATCATGTCACTTTTTATCTTTTAGTGAAGGCATTGGTCGTTAAGAATCAATTACATTCAGACACCTTAACTTGTGCACAGAGATCTAAATCACACCAATCAGTATATTGTCGGACTTGCTCTTTGTGCCTTGGGAAATATCTGTTCTGCGGAAATGGCTCGTGATCTTGCTCCAGAAGTTGAAAGATTGCTTCAGTTTAGAGATCCTAATATCCGTAAGAAAGTAAGTCTTTCTTTTGACTTAGGATAAGAATATGGGTATATTTAGTATATACTTATGATAAGATAGTGTTAAGAAGATTAAGAAACATTCTGCAAGCTTCTTCCTACTTTTTTGAGAAAATCTTAAAATTAATGGTCTCCTGTGGGGATAAATCTAGGATGTATCTGATGCAAAGGATGTGCAGAATTGCTGTATTTGATTTTTTATGTGCTTATCTTGACACAATTTTCCCTTTTGTAGTCTTTTGTGCTATGTGCTTCAAGTTCAAGCCCAATAGCAATTTCTGGTGCTATTGTTGAAATAACAAGGAATCAGAAAATGTTGTGGCTTTATCCTTTATGCTTTTACATCACTTTATTATTCCCAAAACAGCTTCAGATGAGAAGCATGTAACATGTCACTGCCTCTAATAATCATATGTTCTGAATACTGCGTAGGCAGCATTATGCACCATAAGGATAATAAGGAAAGTCCCTGACCTGGCGGAGAACTTTATAAATCCTGCAGCTGCCTTATTGAAAGAAAAGCACCATGGAGTTTTATTAACTGGAGTCCAGCTTTGTACAGATCTATCTAAAGTCAGTACTGAGGCTCTCGAGTATTTCAAAAAGGTAAAAGTTGCAATGCCAACTCTATCTATTTCCTGGATAGTCGCTACAAGCCTGAAGAAGCTGACAACTTGACAAGATTTTTATCTTTTTCCTATTCTTTTTTTTTCTCTCTGGGTGGTTCTAGAAATCCATAGACGGCTTAGTCAAATTTCTAAAGGATCTTGCAAACAGTCCATATGCACCTGAGTACGACATTTCCGGGATTACAGATCCCTTTCTTCATATTAGATTGCTCAGGCTTTTGCGTGTGTTGGGTCAAGGAGATGCTGATGCTAGTGATACTATGAACGATATTCTTGCCCAGGTAACTTGACATTTTCAATGTGCCACTTATCTGTAAGTTGAGATATGCTTTAGATCCATTTGTAAGAATGTATTTACAATCACTAATTCCAGAGCACGTTTGCTGAATGAAAACATGATTGGTGTTCAAATATGCGTACCCAATTGAAAGGTTTTCTTCTTTTTATCCAGCTATCCATAGCTTACAAATCATATGTCATTTTGAGTTGGGGTTTGGATAACGCAATATGTCTTCAATTTGCTGGAATTTAAATGTCTTGAAGTTGATTTGTACTTTTGGCTCTATCTTGACATGATTCAAATTGCATTCAGAATCTGAGCTTTAAATGAAGAAGAGGACACTATCCTTCACTCTTCCTAATATTTTACTTGTTTTCTTAGAAAGGCATTAATAAAGCTAGAAGTTGCTGGCATTAAGTGACGTCCTTGCATCATTTTTCTGTTATATGAATCACTTCAATCTTTGTGGATGATTCAGTTCTTAAAACTGAGAACTTGACATGCCTCCTGGAGTAGCCTGGCTCAGTTTAATTATCATTGATATCTCATCTCCACTTCATATGTATCCGACAGAATTTCAGAAATTCTTTTTCTGAAGTGGAGATGACTGTAATGGAAAGCGGACTGTTCTTGCTGGTAACTACAGAGTTATAGGTTTTAAATAAGGATTCTGAGCGTTCATTTAAGTTAATGAGATAATGCACCATTGCATGGGTTGAGGCAACTTGCATATTGTTTGATATTTAAAATATTTATCCTTGAAGATAAAAAAATTTGGTGAATCCCTTGGCACCTTGGGGTATGTACGTCTCCCCTCTGGCAATTCAAAACAAGAAAACAAGAGAGAGTGGATTGTGGTTATGTTATCTATCTCAGAATTGTTCATATTTGATGATTTCATGAAAACTTTGTGATTGGCACTTGAATTCCTTAACTAGGTGCTTTACAAGTACTTCTGTGTTCTCACTGATATTGCAGGTGGCAACCAAAACTGAGTCAAACAAAAATGCAGGAAATGCCATCCTCTACGAATGTGTTGCTACAATCATGAGCATAGAAGATAATGGGGGGTTAAGGGTACTTGCTGTCAATATTTTGGGAAGATTTTTGTCAAGCCGTGACAACAATATCAGGTCATCACATCCATTTAATTTCACTTCATATGATCTGTCGGGAATGCCGTCTATTTGCCTGATTTACATTCCCTGGAATAAGGGATTGAGTTCTGTGATTCTTGAGTTTCTCTAAAATGTGAATATGATTATTTCTTCAGATATGTCGCGTTGAATATGCTCATGAAAGCTATTGCCTTAGATAGTCAAGCTGTGCAGAGGCATCGGGTCACAATTCTGGAATGCGTAAAGGTGTGATGGAGCTACTCTGCAGTTTATTGTCCTTAAAATTGATAATTTTTTTGCAATTCCATAGTGCACTTGATTCTATTGGTTTCATCTGGAGTAAAATATGATATTATTCTGTCAGAGGTGTAACTCTGCACTCAACTGTCATTAGTTTTGGCTGTCATTGCTCTTCAGTGAAATAATGCGTAGTGTCTTGGTTGCACAGTGGTTCTACTCTCATCGGATAACCCCCCCCTTAAAACCCCAATGCAATGCAACCTTGTTGCCAGTAGTTTTTTTCTCAAGTCCTCTGGTTTCCGGTAGGGTTTTTGATTTATAAACACCTTAAGTATATTTGTTTCTGTTTCTCTGTCTTTTCTTTTCTCCACTACCTCTCCAAACTTTGTTTTCTAGGATAATATATTGGCCGTCAATCTTAGCAACTAACGGATGCTTATTTGATGTCAGGATTCAGATGCTTCAATTCGTAAAAGGGCCCTTGAGCTTGTTTATCTTCTGGTAAATGAAAACAATGTGAAGTCTTTGACAAAAGAACTAATTGATTATCTTGAAGTAAGTGACCCAGAATTTAAGGGAGACCTCACGGCAAAAATCTGCTCCATTGTGGAAAAGTAAGTTAAACAAGTTACCAGACTTGTCTCCTTCCCTGGTTCAGGAATACTTATGATTAATGTTTGCTGACTCAAGTGTGCTGCAAGTGCGTGTCTAATTTTTGTAGCATCTCATAATTCTGGAAAGGAATTAGATCTCTTGTGATGATGTGATCTTGGTTTGGACTGAAATAACAATTTAAATAAGAGGGCTTTTAAGAGTTTCTATTTTTCTCTGTTTTCCTAAGGGTGGCCTCTCCTTTATCGCTCCCTCTATCCAAAAATGTATGTGCATGTCAAAACTTTGTTTTCTTCTCCCTTATTGTCTTTATCTCCATTTCTTTTATATCAGGGCATCAGCTGAGTAACTTTGTTCATCGATTTTCTGTTGGCTTTCATCGCCCCAGCAGTGATTAGTTGTATTGAACTGAATATCATTAACTGACAATACATTTAACATGGGTTAACTTGACTAATTAAATATCTTCTAGTTTGTTGCAGTTCTTAATAGCTTTATATCATCTGCTGTGTGGTGCTTCAGGTTTTCTCCTGAGAAAATATGGTACATTGATCAGATGCTGAAGGTCCTATCAGAGGTTTGCCCAACACTTTCTGAAGTTTCTGTTAATTCTGAGCTTAGGCCTGAAAGTGGAGGTTCTTCATAATTGACAAAGAAGTAATGTCATGCTTATTGTTTCATAGAGCAATGGCGCCTATCTTATCAATGTGGGAGATGCTAAGATACTAAAAAGACAAAATGTCATCTAGTGATTTTTCGTTATCCTGTGACAGGCAGGAATAGCATGGCCTTTTACAAGATCTAAAGGGACAAAATCCATATATAAACGTTAATGTGTTGCACGAAAAGTCCAGAACTTTGTGATTGGAAAGTGTCTTTTGTGGATAAGGACTTTGCGTTATTTAACGCAAAAGAGCTAGTAGATGCTTGTTATATTGGTCACTACACACAAATTAAATGCAGTTGTGGTTGGTTTCCATTAGTTTAATGGCAAGTAAATGATTTTGGTTTTCCTCCCTCATATTAATGACAAATTTTACTTTCTAGTGGAAAAATAAACAAAAAGGAAAACTTCAATTCAATTGGCGGGACTGCTGATATTGAAGAAGCGTTCTTGGCATAAGAGAATGCTAAATTTTCATGAACCCTTGTCATTCTGTCCAAATGAGTGAATGTACTTGTGTTACTAAAAATGTACACCATATAGCATTTTTTTCGGGGAATGTTTTTTACGGTGGTGTAGAGTTCTACTCGTTAATTAGTAAGATTTCCAATCAACCATACACGTTATCGTGTGTTTATGAGTTTTTAAGTAAGCTATATTATCTGATTTCTACTCAACCATACATTTTTCTGTGTCCTTAATGAGTTATTGCATAAGCATGCTATATATCTAATATAATTCTCAACGAAAAGTTGGATGTGGGCCATTATACTTTACTACTGATTGTTGTCATATACGATGCAGGCTGGAAATTACGTGAAGGACGACGTGTGGCATGCCCTTATTGTTGTAATCACAAATGCCCCTAACCTCCATGGGTATAGTGTAAGATCACTGTACAAGGCTGTACAAACAGCAGGTGAACAGGTATGCCGTAGTCATGCAGGATACGTTCTTATTAATCCTGATTAAGTTTTTATTGTACTTGTCTGCCATTCTTGAAATTGTGCTCTTGTCACCAGGAAACTCTTGTTCGAGTTGCTGTTTGGTGCATTGGAGAATATGGGGAGCTGTTGGTTAGTAATGCAGGAATGCTTGATATAGAGGATCCAGTAACCGTGAGTGCAGGCTTTTCAAAGTTTTTCTTAATTTGTATATCAAATTTTTACGAGACTTTTGTATCAATTTGGGTAGTGAAAATTTCCACCAATTTCTTGTGATGAATGTCTATTAACTGACCTAATAAATGCCGAGGGAAGAGTTTCTTTATCATAGTACTTAAATGAGCCTTAGTACAATTCGGAAGGAGCACTCATCCATGTCTTAACAAATCTGTATTATTCCTTTGTCGTGGTGCAATTACTTTTTGGTTTAGCTCCTTATTTAAACCATCTGATCCTCTTAGTTGGATAGAAAGTAGAAAAGGATCACATGTTCATAATTATAAATTAGTTTATTGAGCTTGGTTTTGTTGGAGGATAGAAATATTTACCTAGCTCAAGATGTAATAGAGCTTACAACTTCTCACCCTGTTGCTGCATATTCATACAGCCTTATGTGGTTGTAAGTCGTTATAAATTACCCATTTTTTGTTTTCAGTCATAACTAATTGATCCCTATCATGATGTGAAGAAGATTGATAATGTTCATATTAATTATGTGCATACAAAGAGCTAAATAATTGGGTCTAACATAAAAATATGTTGTCACTTGTTATCATCACCGCTAGTCACTACCATTAATTTTGCAAGTTGTTCTTGAAAGTCTTTATTCCATGGACAACTTTGACAACATTGGTGTCTGGACCAGGTAACAGAGGCTGATACAGTGGACGTTGTAGAAACAGCAATTGGACGTCATGCTTCAGATCTCACAACTCGAGCTATGTGCTTGATTGCTTTGTTAAAGCTATCAAGTCGTTTTCCTTCTTGTTCGAAGTATGTTGTGACTCCACTATAAAAGATTAGGCCCTATTACATGGAGCATACCTGCATGTCCCACCATTTTGTAAACTTATGCACTGACTACTATTGAAAATCTTCCCCTATTTATGTGCAATATTTCTTAATATGTTTCTTATTTTGTCTTAAATACTTGTATTTATCATGTTATATTTGATACTAAATTCAAATCTTTTGCTTCTATTTTCCCTCTGTAGGAAACATATAATGTTCATCAATGCATGCACTCATCCCCATAATGTTCATAATGTGATATTATGTGTAAAACAATTTATTTTCTACTTCAATTTTCTTTATCAAGTTAGGAAATATTTCTAATCTATCACAGGAGGATAAATGACATTGTCCGTCATCATAAAGGAAGCCTTGAGCTTGAACTGCAACAGAGAGCAATTGAGTTCAATTCTATTATTGAGAAGCATGAGAAAATCAGGTCTAGTATCGGAGTCTTTGATCTGTAAATTTACACATTCTTCACTTTTGGTTCTATATTACATGGTTATATGAGGATGCTGGATGCATTTGGTCAGGTCTTCCTTGGTTGAAAGGATGCCAGTACTTGATGAGGCAACCTTTAGTGTGAGGAGAGCTGGGTCCGTACCGGCTGCTGTTTCTACATCACAAGGACCTCTACCAAAAATTCCTAATGGAATTGCCAAACCCACTTCAGCACCGCTTGTTGATTTGCTTGATCTTAGTTCTGACGACGTGCCAGCACCTGGCCCCTCTGGTGGAGATTTTCTGCAGGACCTTCTTGGCATTGATGTGTCCCCAGTTTCTTCACAAGGTTGATTTTCCCAATATGAAGAAATGAAACAATATTATAGTGGGATCCGTTGGAATTATCTGAAATTTTCAGCTTTTTATATTATGCCAAAGCCTCCTTTAAATGTGTGCTTTCAATGATGCACTCTCTTATTTTTCTCATTGATTGCCTTTCAGAAATTCATGAATAGTAAGAGAAATTCTAGTACAAATTGCTGGTTTTTCTTTTGGTCGCATGGCGGAGAATTATACTGTCATTTACTTATTACTATTACCAAGAGCCACGAAATACCGAAGTTGATTGGTGTTTGATCTCCGTTATAATGTTGCTTCTGTGATTGGAGGCTGCCATTTATGTGGCCACAGTTTTAATATCACATAAACTCAATTCATTTTTGCTTCTAATGTTTCAGGTACCAACCCAACCCAAAAGAGCGGTGCTGATGTGTTGCTGGACCTTTTGTCAATTGGAACTCCTCCAGCTCCAAGTAGCTCATCCCCACTTGATATGTTATCATCCAGTCAAGATAACAAAAGTTCAGTGGATTTGTTAGGCAACTTGGCCTCTCCTTCACCTGCAGAAAAACCCTCTTCCACTGCTGGGGTTTCTTCAATGATAGATTTGTTGGATGGTTTTGGAACCAGCCCATCAGTGCCTGGTATGTATGATTAGTCTGTGTACTTTCTTAGTTGCGCTACTAAATTCTTGAAAGTTTTTAACATCCTTGCTTCCTGTTGCAGAAACCAATGGCCCAACTTATCCAGCTATTGTTGCATTTGAAAGCAATTCCTTAAAAGTAACTTTTAACTTCTCGAAGGAGCCTGGCAGCCCACAGACCACACTTATTGAGGCTCAATTTATGAACAAGTCACCCAATATATACACAAACTTCATATTCCAGGCTGCTGTCCCCAAGGTAATTTAAGGGTGCCATCGTCTTTATTTTTATCTTATTTGAATTTTCTGCACTGTGCGCTTGAAGTTTTGGCAAGAGGTGAATCCAAGTCATTGTCTGCTTGCAATAACTAAAATATGTTAGCTATATTTTTCTGGTCTTGCATGAAGCAAAATCATTGTTACTTGGTATTGATGCATTTATGTCCTCAAATGTTGCAATTCCCGACTTGCATTAAACAAGAATTGGGAATATCTTGAGGAAGAAGATGATTTTAACTGCTATCACTATTGTGCAGCTTGCAGAATTGCTCTTGATTATTTAGCATGTGACATTTTCTTATTATTAGTGCTGAGGCCTTTTGTATAATTACTTGAATTGCAAAATTTTGCTTTCACACCTATAATATATTCGTGTTGTGTTGGAGGAAGTGGGAGGTGCTTTTTTTGTTTTTTGATGAATAAAGTGGGAGGTGCTTTGTTCCATGCTTTCATACTAATTTTTGTATTTTCTGCAGTTTCTTCAATTGCACTTGGATCCAGCTAGCAGTAATACTCTTCCTGCAAGTGGTAATGGATCTATCACACAGAAGTTGCGAATTTCAAACAGCCAGCACGGCAAGGTATGCAAAGTCATGTATACTCTTATTTTTATGAAATGTTTAGATGAACCACCTCTTTCTCCTCCTCGGCTTTTTCCATGTCTTTCAGAAGCTCCGTCAAATATACTGTGTGCAAAAAGTGATGTATATATTTTAACATTCTTTTTCTTTGACAATGCGAGCATTTTAGATTTTCTCTATTGTGATATTTCAATGAGGCAATGGGTGTAGATAGATATCAATGTTGTAGCCTTTTGGCTTCCCCCATAACAGGGAGGGTATCTGTGGAGGTGCAATTTTTATTCATTCATTTATTTTAGAAGTTCATATGCGTTTGTTGACATATGAAATTATGCTTTCGCCTTCAGAAATCCCTGGTTATGCGTCTAAGGATAAACTACACGGTGAATGACAAAGATGTGACGGAGGAAGGACAAATCAACAACTTCCCCCGTGAGTTGTGAAGCGGTGGCCCTTGATAATCAAACGGAGCTCTTGTTAATTCTCCCCATGGAGAAGCCCATCTTTATAGTTTCCGGCAAAATTTTGTTATATCGTCTTGGCCATTCGGTGCAGCAATTGGACTTTTGAGTGGCTTCAGCCGGTACCCTTTTGATTCTCTTTACTTCTCATTTCTTCCCTTTCAGGTCAATTTATGTACATTGTGATGAGTTCCCGTAAGTTTCTGTGGAGTTGAAGTTCGCATCATGAGGCACACATAGAAGAACCTTATGCGAATTTTCCCTTCTGCATTGCCGAGTTTTGATTTCTGATTTTGTAAGCCTAATTTATAATAGAACTTTTTGTTTTCAATTCAAAAGGCACATTTGTAATATAGAATTTCAAAAATTTTTCCAAAATATCTCCAATCTTTGTATTTTCTTTCGGAGCAATATAAGGCTATTTCCCAGTTTCAAGCTTTGCTTGTTGAGTTTATTTTGTATAAATCGGTAAGTGGGGAATTTTTTTTTTTTTTTTT
>JACFYI010003804.1:1129437-1141215 GCA_014898755.1 Handroanthus guayacan | reverse complement strand
GTCTTTTTGTCAAGAAATGGTTCTAGAGACCCCACAAGTTCAGAAAATAATGGGAAACTATTTGGTTAAAATCTGGTCTGAAAAAAAACATGGAGGCAGAAGTCGGGGCAACCAATGATTTTGTGCAACTACAAAAATGATGCTGCTAATAAATGCAATTGTCCGAATGTGACCATGTTGTACTTTCTGTTCACATGAAAATTTAACTATTCATGGTTTGAGCCAACGGTGTATTAATACTATTACTGCTTCCGTCTGCAACTGCATGTGAATCAGAATGGGACAATGCAACTAAACTTTTTTTCTTCTTTATTTTTTAATTAAAGCCAACTAAACTAGTGTATTTTTATAAAAAGTAACTAAAAAAAGATTCCGATGTACAGCTATTAATTTTCATTTCTTTTTGGGTTACAGGTAGATTAGGCTGGATTATGAGGCAAATTGCGTTGACCACTCTAATTTCAAGGCCAAAAATTAATTAATAAGGTTGTATTAACAGTAGTCTTGTAAAGATTAGCACATGTCACTAGGTGTTCATAGAGCTCATCAGAGCTACCAAATATCAATCCAGACAATGGGCCATAACCTTGATATTCCAAACAATAGTTTTGGACAAAACAATTTTGGATTTTAAGTGGTAATAATTGTTCAAGAAGTCGAACTATGAGCCCTTTGCTACATTAACTTGAGATGGGTAATTGTTCGTGACTAAATACAAAAGTCTAAATATAAATAGCAGGAAAATGTTGAAGGTTGCCACCACCATCACCTTTCTATTCATAATGCCCGGGCGGAGGGGGGTGGGAAGGACATGTGGGGTCACATAATTTCAAATTTGATGATCCTACACTTACTGACTTTTTAATGCGTTGATGGGTTTGATTTTCTGTAGGCTCTTTGCTTGGTAAAATTGTCAAAGTGTTCTTACGGCCTAGAAATCGTATTTACTCCTGACCTATATCTCATGCTATGCATTTGGACATTGAGCCAAGAATCCTGTTTAAATAGTATTTAGAACTGCCAAATGTATACATTAGAGTGGAATTTTATCGTGTAAAATTCATCAAGGTCAATATGTTAAATAGAATATTATGTTGTATCTTAGAGACCAAGAATACTTGGAATGTTATGTTGATACTAGAAGACAACACGGGAAAGTCTGAAATAACAAAAAAGACACAAAATCCCGCAAAAACTTTAAATAAGACAATGATTTATATCTCTTTATTCTGTTCATACGGACCTAACGAAACCAGAGAAAGTAAAACCTAACCTTAGAAACAAAAACCTAGTATCATGGTAGGTCACATGATGCTATCATATGGTAACTCATTGTTCAAGGATTATCTCAGCAAATCTAGTAATGGTTAATATGTCATGGTGGTTATTTGTATCCCAACCCAATTCAATCATACTCCTTGGGAATGACGTTTTATATTCTCACAATTTCATTATTGGGCCAAATTAAATCAATATGACAATACATGATTTAGAACCATTGATTTCAACCCTTTAAGGTGGAGATCAAGTCTTCGAAAAATAATCTCAGAAGACATCTACCACTAATGGACTCAAAGGAGATAGATTTGACATGTCCTCCAAATATACCTTCACTTTCATACGCAAGTGAAATATTTATTAGTCTCCATTGTTACATGTTCCTTAAGTCTTCCCCAATATGTTTCACAACTAGCACTAGGTGTCTTGAAATCACACACTTTTTTGCTGCAACACACTTCCCTGGGCTGCAAAATGCCAAAAGTACACCAGCAGCCCTCTCCTTCCACCCTTTTCTCGAGATTCCATTCAAACCAGACATTTGGACAACTTTTATTCAATGAAACAGCAACAAAAGGGATGTAAGTAAAGGGATAAAGAAATAATAAGAAAGAAGTGCTGCTAAGTTTGCATAAGTTGTTCCCTCCAGATTGCTTTCAATGTGATGTGGGTTTTTTCTTTTCTTTTCTTTTTTTTTTTTTAATTATTACATTGGACAACTTTATGGCTTTTAACTATTGGAGCACAGAATATATTTATATTATGTAGTATATGTCTGAAGGGTACATGAATTATTACACTATATCATAAGCTTAAGAGAACACTCCGTGGCCCCATCTCTACTGACTCTCAAGTTATTATCAACTTTTCCCATCAGCTTCCTTTCTTTTTTTCTTTTTTCATTTTTTTTTCCCATTATCACTCTGTTCCCATTTATCTTCTGCTCAACTCAATTCCCAGGTACTATCATTTTCTATCTTACAAATGGGAATTGGAGTAACAACAGGTATTGTAATTGTGCTGCGTTTCGATTTATCTAGTATAATTATTGACATATCCAACTTGCTTCGACCATTTGGTTTAAGTAGTTATCGCATGTAATCGCACGGTATAAGTGATGTAAACAAATGGAACTGAGCCTCGGTCCTAACTAGAACCGACCAAATTAAACTAAGAATGCAAACGATTTGAGCTGAGCCATGCTTTGACTATTTTTTTCAGACTTGAATTCGAGTTCGAACCAGCTGGACTGAGCTGAAGCCCGAGCTCAACAAGCTGAAAAATATTAAGCTAGAGCTTTGCTCGACTTGTTGGCTCAATTTGGACAAAATTATATGCTCCAGCTCGAACTCCAAAAAATTTAATTGTTTCATAAATAATTTTAATTAATTATGCATAATTTTATTTTTATATATAAATACTTCTTTTTAAATAAAAAAGGGACTCATGAGCCCGTTCATCAACCTATGAACAAGAGTTATTAGGTTCTGACTTCAATTCAAAACCTATAAAAATTCGACTCGAGCTTGAATACTTTTCGAGTTGACTTGTTAGTTTTCTAAGTAAGCTCAATTCATTTGCATCCCTAAATCGAACTCGAGATTGGCTCGGCTTAACTCCTTCACTTGGCTCGATTTGTGTTCAATTCATAAATTCAGATTTCAACACAAAAATGAGCATTGTACTTCAAAAAGTATGATGTGTTGGCGCATTTATGAATAAATGTTATATTACTCAAACTCAATGCAAACTCTAATCGTATTCAAATTAGTTCGATTCGCTTGCATTCTTATCCTTGGTCGATTCATTTGCATTCTTATCCTCGGTTCTCTACATCAGAACGTGTCCAATGTCATTTTGTTAATAAAGACATTTTAGGTTGGCGCCGAAGACATTTTCAAAATGAAATTTCTATTAACTCCGTATATTGAGAAATCACCGACACTTATATATTTAGACACTAAGCATTTCAACCTTCTTTATAATTATATCCCTTTGTCCTCATACCAAACTCTCTTGTTAATTTGTCCCCACAATCACTGTAATTTTCAAATTTTTACCCCCTTTCGAAGACATTCATTTCCTCACACCAACAAACAAAAGCAACAAACTTTTGAAAAGATGTATTAAACAGAAAAAAAAGAAGAAGGAAGAAACAATACATAAAACAAGAAGAAATATTGCATAAATATTCCCACCAAATTGATTTTACTGTTCAAAAACAGAAAAGAACATGGGCTGCCTAATAATAAGCTTGAAATTTTTTAATTTTTTTTTTTTGGGTGAATATAATAATAAGATTGAGATTACACTCACAGAGTGACCCCATCCATAGATATGCCTATTCCAAGTCAACTTTTCCAATCAAGTTTCCTCATCATTACAAGAGTGCCTTACTACCACTTTTTACCGATCCCACCACTATCAATTTCAGAAATTTGGGCAGAGAATATAGTGCCAAATTTTAATTTCTAGGAAGTTTCCAAAAAGTATAATGTGATTAATATACTGCAACAACCACTTCATTTCTTTATATAAATTGTATTTGAACCTAGTGTATAACTTTTTTTTTTTTAGAATGAATAGAAGTTCAAAGAAAAGAGAATGGAAGCTAGATTGTTGCACCAAGAAATTTGGAGAAGATTGAAAAGAATGGTGACACAAATTAGGGTTGTTAAAATTGGGCTTAACTCGTCCACCCGATCATGACCCACTTGAGAAAAATCAAGTTTGAGTTTGATGTGTTTAGGTAATGAGTCACCATTCGAATTTTATTGAACCCAAAAACAGAAGGGGTGTAACCCAGTAAACACGATGCAATCCAACCTACCTTGAAATTACACAGGCAATATATAAGAAATTGAAGAAGGTAAATCCTAGTCTTGTAAATCCTACTCTTGGCCCTTTTACCCATCCGTTGTATCTACAACAAATCACTTGGTCAAGTTTATCACATTGTATGCCAACCCAACTCAAACTTACCCAACCCACCTGAAATGACGTCCCTAGTGCAAATTTGAACAACAAAAATTTAGTGGAATCAACTTTTCCAAGAGAAAATGTAATGGAATTTGAATTCAAGATAAAAAGTTTACCCATCTATCCATCAATCCACAAAGTGTGATGTGAAAAAGAAGCATCATTAACTTAAGTTGCATAAAAAGAAACCAAAAGGAAAAGTGAAAAACAAAAAGAGAGTGGGGGGGACAAAAAACATAAAAAGAGACCTAACAATTGAATTCTTCACATCCAAAAAAAGGGTACTTCTAATACCCTACATTGGCATCTAGTATACCCTCAACTTAATGAAATTCATGGTAAATTTACATTAATAGCATTAGAATAATGTGTAGTTGTAGAACTAGGGAATTTACCTTTCTTGGACCACAGCCATATCTTGGAAACAGAAAAGCTTTCACCTTTAGCCCCATTGTTAATTTTCTTGCCCTCATCACCTCCATCTCCATCACTTGTGAAATTACCAATATGCCCACATCTCCCTTTCCTCAAATCACCACAATGTTCTCTATCCCTTCTTCTACTTGGGCACAATGCAACTTGAAGATCCAAATCAGCAACCACATATTGAAAAGAACCCATAGAATAACACCTTCTAGCATCCAAATTACTATTGCTAGTTTCTCCAACTTCACTTTCTTGATTTACATCAATATTCGTGCTTCTAAATTTGCCAAGTCTCACAGAAAAAACCCTTTTGTCACTAATGACAGCACTATTATCATCTTCTCTAGGCTTCAAAACTCCAACAAAACCTCCATTTCCTGAACTCCCATCTTCAATTTCTTTAGAATCTTCAAAGTAAAAAACAGGGTTCTCAAAAGAAAATCCGGGGGACAAGATTACCCCTCTACAAAGTGGACAAGTTGAGTTCGAGAGCAACCATGTGTCTATACAATCAATGTGGAAAGCATGACTACACAAAGGGAGCAACCTTAACTTATCTTGTTCTGAAAATTCACATAAACAAACAGCACAATCAAAGGGTTCCTTTAAGCCCATAATGTCCTTGTAAAGAAATACAGGGAGGGCATCAATATAAGCTTGATCTAAACCAGAATCATGTAAATGGAAAAGCTGCTGTAATTGTCTTTGAAAAGCACCAGAACTTGACATTTCAGGGTAATTTTGGGATTGTATAGATCTCTGCTTTAAGAGGAACCTTATGAGCAAGTGGAGAAAGGCAGCTATAAAGAATACAACAGCTAATACTACTATGATGAAAAGAATCACAGGGCTGATTTTGGTTCCGAATGCTGATTGAATCCAAGACATTTTCTTTTATTACAACATCTGAATCAAAGCATCAAACTAGTGCTGGAAATTTCAAACTTGTGATGTCAAGAAACCAAGGTCAATAGTAGGAGTGATACTTACTATGTAACAAAAATCAAATCTTTAGCTGAAGTTCTTGAAACCAGGTTGTCTGTGAACTTTCTGTAAGAACTATGGAGAAAGTAGGAGAAGATTGGTAGTTTTTGAGCTTCTGCAGAAGTGATGTTAAAGTCAAGAACGAGGGGGACAAGAAAAATTTTACACTCAAAACTATGGCGGTGGCCTTTTATGGGCTCATATGAGCACACAGACTACGGTTAAAAGTGAAAATAAGAATTAATTATAGAAATTCGCCTTTTAGGTTTAGTGTGATGTCAAATTAATTAGAATCTACCTTTATTTTTTTGATTGGAAGTCAAAAACATTACGTGTTAACAAATATTACTCCCTTTATAAAAGTTAAATTAGATCAACGGACAAGTAAAGAATTGTTCCTTACATAAAATTCTAAAATTAATGAATAAGTTAAGAATTGATCAAATTTGAATGAATTGATCCTACTTCATATGGATAAGGCTTTGTCCAAACGACAAAGAGGTGTTCGATTATGCTATTGATGATTTTTCTATTGTATAATATTTTTAGAAAATATTGCTCTTTTTTATAAAAGTTAAATAAGATCAACGAACAAGTAAAGAATTGTTCCGTATATAAAATTCTAAAATTAATAAATAAGGTAAGAATTTATCAAATTTGACCGAATTAATCCTACTTCAGGTGGATGAAGCTTGTCCAAACAATAAGGTAGAGTTCGATTATGCTATTGATGATCTTTCTATTGTATGACAATTTTAGAAAGTTTAAAAATAAGATCAACAAACAAGTAAAGAATTGTTCCTTATATAAACTTCTAAAATTAATGAATAAGTTAAGAATTGATCAAATTTGATTCAGTTAATCCTACTTCAGGTGGATAAGGCTTTGTCCACACAATAAGGTGGAGTTTGATCATGCTATTCATAATTTTTCTATTGGATAAAAGTTTTAAAAGTATTACTCTCTTTATAAAAGTTATAAATAAGACTTACAAACAAGTAACGAATTGTTCCATATATAAAATTTAAGGATTAATGAATAAGTTAAGAATTGTTCAAATTTGATTGAGTTAATAATATTCACGACATGATAAAGTCTTTGTCCAAGTGATAAGATGGAGTTTGATTCTACTACCAACAATTTTTCTATTATATAGTATTTTTCTTGTTCTTGTATTCATCTATGATCCTTACTTACGTTTTGATGCACTTTCTCAATGTTGTGAGGATTCAGAATGATGATGATGATGATGATGATGATGATCAATTATGTTAAATCCTGTTTGGGCTTTAATCAATTTTGCCAAATATTTATTAGTGTCTAAGCCCAATTGTACATGTCTGTCTCATTTTAAATGGGCCATAGCCCATATTCTGCAGTTCAACCATTTGGTAGCCCCAATGGTGTATATTGAATTCTATCATAATCGGATTCTCTTATATTTTGTAATTAAAAAATTGATTTAATCACTCTCCATTTTGTTTGGTTAAGTTGGAAAAAACTATTATAAAAAAAATGCAGTATTGAAAGAATACAGTAAAACAATTTCACGAAGAGATGATTAGATAAGCGTGCAACATAAATTGGTCTCTTCTAAAATCCAAAGAAAAAAAAAATCAAAATTTATAAGATATATCTTCCCAGAAAATAGTTCCTAGGAAAATGATCACTTATCGTGTTTTGTCTTTAAATTGCTTCAGGAATATGAAAGAATCATAGCCTTTCACAAAAACACATAATTATATATAATAAAAAACTGAGGTAGATGTCCAACTGAAGCAAATTTTAATGGATTTAAATATAAGTCTGTTTGAGTAATTCAATGTTATTATACAAATTTCACCTTTTTTTATTTTTTTAATTTTTTAATACAGAATTAGACAAGTAATATTATATGATAGACAAACATGGCACAAGATTTGTGGGATTCAAACTTGCGCTCCCATATAAAAAGGAGTGCTGCCACTTTTTCTAAAAAACGACGTTCATATTTCATCGTTTTTAATTAATATGTAGGAGTAAGTTTGAATTGAATAGTTTGATACTTCTACAGATATTAATTTTTGTTGTGTTCTAACAGTTGAAATCAATCAGAACCAAATCTCACATCTAGACTATACAAAAAAGAAGTATCAAAAGATAGTCCTCATACCTTAATTGAATGTTAAGTACACTATAAAAATATAAACATGAGTCATAAGAAATTAAGTGACAATATAAAAAATGACAAAAAATATTATTTTGTCACAAAACATCACCCTCTATTACCTTTAAATATACGTGGGACCGCATGCAGAATTAGTAATATAATTAAATGGAAAAAGAGATTCAATCTTATTTTGTATAATGCACAAACCAATTAAGTCCAAACAAAATTTTAACAATAAATCTCATGTTACACATATTTTTGGCTACATATGTATGTATATGTATAAACATGTGTATATATATATAATTATAATCATTTTGTGCTATGTATTTTCCGCAAATAGCTTTTTATACACATTAAATGGTTCCGTAAAATTTAACAAGTAGTAAAACATATATTATAATAGAGGATCCAATTGATTGTAATTAATACAGAGTTTCAATTCTCCACAACTAGCTAAATATTTTATATCTTCTATTTTATTTCATGGTCACGTATTGTTTTCCCAATTAGACATTCACTTAGGATTAAGAACAACTTCGTTAAGGGCTATATATAAATCATTTTGGATAATTTATTTCAATTCATATTTTATCTCTTATTTCATTATAATTAAGGATACTTGCGAAGAGTGTATGTCATCTACGTGCAATATTGTATTGTTATAAGAAAAAAATTAATATACTTTAGCATGTATTTTAAACAAACAATAGAAGATGAAATACCATTTTAGAATGAAGGATCCTAACCGATACATAATTCAAATCACTAGTAGCACTTACTTTAGATTCTTTATTCCAATTCGCGTTTTATCTCCTATTCATATTTCATCGCAACATATGTACCAAATATATAACATTCACAACTCTTTATTTTTATAAAGAAAAATTTAATATACTTTCACGTGTATTTAATACAAAAAATAAAAGACGAAGCATTATTTTAGAACACATAGAACACATGATCATAGCCACTTAATTAACAATATCCCCTTGAATTCCTGCCATAGATGATATATATATATATACACACAGAAGTACAATATAACCTTGATTTCTCAGAACATTGATTTTAACATTGCAATACACAGACAACACCTTATAATAACATATATCAAATCAAAAGCTGAATTCCAAAATTATGTTTAGGATATAAAGAAACAGTAAAAGGTTCTTACAAACCCTACTGACCATAAGCAACCCTGACAATGCAAAGAAAAATCTGCATGGAAATTATAATTAGAAAATTTCATGGAATACGTAACTCATGAGAAAGATATTTCAAAACATTAATCTGCATCCTCAGAAGCAGGATGTAATCCGCTGTCTTAATCAAAAGCCTGTCCGGTTTCAACCCTAGACCGCCCGGTATTATCTTCTGCAACTTCTCCACCTTCCCCTGAACCGCCCGGTTCCTGGGTTTCCCTCCATTTCTTCTTCTTCTCGAGGTCTTCTTACCTTTGCCTCCATTGCATCCCATAATCATGTGTCTAAAAAAGTGATGAATGTGATGATGAAATGTGAAGAAAAGAGAGGGTATAAATGAGTGAGGGAGATGGAGTGGGGAGTGGGCATGTGGGCTTGGACAGATATTGGTTTAATTTTGGGTCTTTGTGAAAAATTGAGCTGTTTCAGTAAATGAATCCTTTTGTCGTTTGTCGTTGTTATTTATTTAATATTATTTTTTTATACATATAATTCTCTGGTGGTTGAAGCAATATAGATTTGTGGTGTTTAATTCTGACAGGTTGTTGTCGCACGATTACGATGGCCATAACTGTAACTAGTTTTCCACCCAAAAAATGCTTGATGTCTGAATCACCCTAAGTCCTCGTAATCCTGACAATCTACCAAGAAAAAAACACTCCACCAAAGGTTTGAATAATTTAGGATAATCATCTTAGCATCTTTTGTTAGAATCCCATGTCGTTGTGGTCTCTTTCTATGGTATTGAATAATTCTCACCTTATAAGTTGACTTTTGAGGTTAAGTTAGGTCCAATGTTCGTTTTCAATATATATCACGAAAGTTTCGCATAATTATCAAAATATATCCTAATATTTTGATAATTATTATTACACTTCCTATCGCTAGTTCAATATGATTAGTAATTACAATTACATCCCCTTAGCTTATTTATAATTACAATTACACCCTCTTGTCTAAGGGGCCTTAATGTTTTAAGATTTTTAGGAGTGTAATTATATTTATCTACCATGCATGCTACTAACAATAGGGGATGTCATAATAGTTATTCAAACCTCAAGTGATGTTTTAGTAATTATATTATACTAAAGCTTAGGAGTGTTGAGATAATTATTCGTACTTTTTAATAATATTCTAACTCACGTTGTCCAGAGTAAGAAGATTGATATATCTTCTGATTTTTTCTATATATTCAAAAAAACTTGAATTTTATTCTTTTCTTGCATTATACACTACTTTATTTATCAAGAATTATAATAATGAATAAATTGTCTTAAGCTATGATAATATATGCAGCAAGATTTTGAGAAGTTAGTTTTAATTTATTAGTTTAGTAATTGCATGTCTGATCAATTTAGTCTTGGAGAAATGAATTAATGATGCACCTAACTTCTAAAGATTTATGGTTATTATGGCATATATGCATGAGTATAATTGTATAGAGTCTCCTAAGATAGGGCAATAATTTTATATTGGGTGGCAAAATCACATGTCACAGCTAAGAGCTAAGAAACATACTTGTATGGCCTTATTTAATTAATTGTTGGCTTAAACCTCACGTTCATATATTTATATACATGTATATACATCATGATCCTTACAGGAATATATGGTAAAAGTCTTGAAAGTGTGGTACATGCATAGTGGCAAACAAGTGTTAGAAGAAACTTTTAATATTTCATAATCCAAGTACCAAAGCAAGTCTTCTACGTACGCACACATATATATGTGTGTGTGTGTTTACATTGCTTCTTCATTACACAGATGGCCAAATTGGGACGTATGTTCGGTGTATAGCTTTCATAGTCAAGTATTGCATATTGAAATATTTAGGATACTTGTCATAATGTAATAAATAAAAAAAGATGTTAATATAAAGATAATGTAAACTAATGATGCATATTGAAATTTGTCGCCATGCATAAAAGACTTCATCACATCTTATGATGAGGTTTCCTAAAAGGCTTTCCAGAGAGTTAAGTGTCTGCTAATAGTTTAATACTGTCGAATCTTTTGATATGAAATAAAATTTGGTATTATCATAGAGTGGAATGATTAAGTCGTAACTAAATTAACTGAGTGTGTTTTTGAATAATTTTAAGTTACAATAATTTTTTTTTTCGTCTGATACACACTTTGAACTATGTAATAAATTTGATCTACTTCAAGTAATATTTACCAAAGTTATTTGAATTCATGAACTTCAATTTTTTTCTTAAATTTGAATTTCTCCCATGAAAACACAACTTGACAAAATGTGAGGACCTAACAACGTTGTGGGGGAGTGTTTAATTATGATGTCAATCACATCACATTAACGCACGTCCCCCTTTATTCTTGGCATCATGTTGTGGAAGGATCGTTTTCAAATAATTACCCGAAGGAATTAAGGAGAAAGACTTAATCAGGTAAGTATAATTGCGTGATAATTAGGTCACTATAATGGTGTGATACCATTATAATACCAATTAAATTAGCACAAATTAAGAAAGACAGAATAATAGCACCACCTTAATATTAGTAAAACACGTGATTAGAACACGGATGCATTTGAAACTTGGCAGTTGCATGAAATGAATCAAATGAATAATTATTAGTTGTATTAATTAGGTAGTGTTTCATTAATTAGTTTAAAATTGTTTCAAGAGATGGACGATTAAAAGAGAGTAGTAATTGAGGTTGTAGTTAATTCAATTAGGATTTATTTGATCGACATAATTTGTCATGAAATAATGAAGGCATAATACCCTGAATAAG
>JACFYI010003804.1:1065387-1129397 GCA_014898755.1 Handroanthus guayacan | reverse complement strand
AAAAAAAAAACACACACACACACACACAAAAGTCTATTTTATTACAAAAGTGTATTTTATGCCGCTAGGATTCTCTATTTCAAAATGATATTTTATCTTCTATTCCGTATCATAAGCACATGCCAAGTATATTAAATCTTTTCTTATAAAAGCACTGAGTTGTGAATACCATACAGTTGGTGAATATTTATATAATAAAATAGGAGATGAAATATCAATTTGAATAGAAGATCCAAAGTATAGTTTATGAACCACATGTTTCTTTACAAGTATGTTCATTCCATGTTTGATTCATAGTCACTTGAAAACATGGATTGTTGAAGCATGGATTGCGTTCAGTTGCTTGTTAATTGGATTGTATCTGACCTATTACACATTCATGAAATCTCTATTAATTTTCAGAAGATTTTCCTTGGGACTCTTAACCATCAACCGTGACCTTTTTTCTTTCTTAACGATCAATTGTGACATTTTTTTCTTTCTTTCTTTTCCCCCTTTAATCTCTTTATAGTCTTGCATCCAACTTGTTTGAGTAAATCCAATCTAATCGTCACATCTTTGACCCATTCGAGTTTCTTTGATCCAATTAGGAAAACAAGAAATAAACCCGATTTTGCAAGTTGGATCTTTTGTCAACCTCGAATCATCAACAAGAAAATATCAAGCTTGAGTTTCCCTCGTCGACATAGAGATATTACAAAATTGAAAAGGAAATTGCCACTAGGAAGAGATTGATGACAATTGTACGAACGGAGCCCCATGGGATAACATGGAAAGAGACTGATGAGAGCATATTGTTTTCCTATGCATACATAATAGTCAACAAATTAACGGCAAAATTAAACAAAGGTCCCCTACTTTATTATATATCGAGTGTTATTAGGACATTAGAACCCAATCCCATGTGACTTTTAATTGACTACGACTTCGAATATTTGGGCCAACGTGGGTCATGAATCAATTAATTTTAAGGCATCATTTAAAAGTCTCAACACATTTCTTGATATGTTCGTTAATATCTAAATTTGTATTGCCCTTTCATACATATTAATCAAAGTCCCATTTGAATAGATTTAGGCATCTTCTTGAATGTGTAAAAAGACTTAACTGTCAGAAGAAAATAAAAGGACAAATAGTACCGAACTGTTTCTGACAACATACTTCAGCCCACAACAGAACTGAAGTTACATGATATTCATGAAAATTGGAAGACTTATGCACAGACATTAATGAAGAGAAAAAGTATAAAACACAGACAAGTTGAGGTTATATATAGAGAGATGGTAATAAATAACAAAAAATATTAAAATGGAGCGTCCACGCGTGCATGGGCTCCATCATAATTGATTGATGTAATCGCACAAATGCATGTGCGAGCGGTTAGAATATATTATGTATTTTAAAATGATATTTTATTTTAATTTTTATTTTAAATACATGTCAAATATATATTAAATTTTTTTTTTTTTGAATAAAATTACAGGACTAAGATGCAATACATTTGAGAAGCACCAGTGCAATGAATATGAGATGCACAAGAGTCAAAATGGCATGCGAGATGCGCATAAATTCACAAAATACATATGCTATCATTACAAGACAATGCTCATTCAGTAGGAAAAAAATTGTGACAAATAAGCTTCCATCACAAATTGACAACAACTTCATGATGGAGTGGGATTGATTAATAATGATTTAAAGGAACAATATATATAAGTGGACGATACTAGTGATAAGTTTGTTATAAATTTTTATAGTATTTTTTATTTCTTAGTGAGAGATTTCATAGCAAGACTTAGTTATGTGACACCTTGATTTCCATCACAAAGCTAATTTGTGACGAGATATATATGAAATGGCTTTATAATGAAATAAAATTATCACAAAACCATGTCCACCTATGTTGAATCTTTTAGATAGTGAAGAAGATATTTTCTTACAATATAAATAACATTTCATCTCTTGAAAAAAATGAATTTAATTCGGTATCATATATTGCATTTTATATGATAAAATATATTAATTAATTAACGCAAAAGTCGCGTTTTGACAAGATCGACTCTTCGACCCATATTGGGGCATGTGGTCAGCCAGCTAACTGATCATGACCATTCGACATACGCTATGAGTATATGACAATGTTGGTGTATGCATGGTTGTATTTCTGCAATTTGCACTTCAAATCTTTGACTTTTGGGGAAGTGTGTGGCGAATTCCAGCTTGTCATTTTCTTAAATCGGGTAAAAGAAGAAATAAACACATGGAGAATTAGGAAGAGGTTGTGCTTCTTTATGAAATTAAGCAATTCGGTTTCATAGCAAATTAAAAAATATTATGAAATTTATTACAAATTTGGTACAAACTGTACATTATTCATGTATATTTTACCTTTTTTTTTTAATTCAATTAGTAATTCGTTATAAATCTATCACAAAGATCATTCATATGAAATGAAATCTCATCAATCACAAATTTTACAAATAGAATGTGTATATGTGGAAGTATAATTAATAATACAAAAATTTATAAGATAGTTTATCATAACATGTATAATGTGTATATATTATTTGAATATAATTATAATTTAATATTATTCATGTTGATTTTTATCAAATCAAGATTCGGGCTTATTATTAAATGGCATGTATCCTATATAGGATTTGGGATCGAATTCAAATATGCAAATCAATTATCCAAATTTGTATTATCATCATTTGATCCTAATTTGACCTCTTGATAACCCTAAACTTATCTATTCCATTGTTTACTCGACAAAATTGGAAGACTCGGTAATCCTCAACCTAGTAGAGCTTCTCCAAGATTTGCAATATCAGTCAGAAACATTAAGTCTTTATCCAACAGGCCCATTGGGCTTCAATCCTTCAACATTAAGGTTTGAGCCTGAAATGGTGAGTGGACTGGATCATTTGAGGTGGCCCAACATTGACATATGGGTTGTGGTATTTCCAAAGTAGGGGACAGGCGGATCCAATTACCAAGATTCAATTTGATCCCACAATTAATTCTTTTTTTTTTTTTTTTTTGATAAGAAATTAATTCTTATTTTATTTTTTTATTTCCGCCGCGATAAATATATTATAATGAAAATTAAATATTATTTTCTATTTGTGAATCAGAACATCTGTAACGAGTCAAAGGAGAAACATCCCAGTTGCCAGTTATAGTTCCCACTGGAGATTCTTGAGCTACGCGTGGAGGCTGTTGAAATGGGTTTGCTGGAGAGCCCGGCGACGCCGTATTTGGGGATGATACTGGCCACAACTGCCCAAGTGGGACTCATTATTATCAGCAAAAGAGCCATGGCGAGTGGAATGACTAATTACACCTTTGTTGCCTATTCCAATGCTCTTGCGGCCCTTATCCTCCTCCCTTTATCTCTTCTCATTCATAGGTATCGATTGTCGTTTGTCTCTGCTCTATGGGTTTTTATTTTTATTTTTTTCCCCCTTTTTGGGTGTATTTTTCTTTGATTTTGATATGCGATAAACTGTGATTTTGCAGGTCATCTAATCGACCTCCACTCAATTTCTTGCTGGTTTGTGGGTTTTTTTCGCTGGGTGTTCTGGGGTATGTTTTTTCATTCCTTTACTGCATTTCTATGTAGACAGTGATTATTTATGGAGGAAAAGGGCCTTAGCTTAGAGAATTTTTATAAAATTTATGTAGGTAAAGAGACATTTCATCATATTCGTGAAGTAAGATGGTGTTCTACATGTATGCATTTCTGGATTAAATTTCGTATTTATTACATGCGTGTGTAATCACTTTGTAGGTGTTTGGCGCAGCTGACTGGATATACTGGAATTAATTTCACTAATGCAGAATTTGCCTCAGCAATGCTTAATCTCATTCCAGGATTTACCTTTATACTTGCGGTCATATTCAGGTTTTTCATTGTCCTCTAAGTCATTGTGCTTGTATTAATCTTGGTTTTGGCTGAAGAAACTTAATTTGGTAGTACTTTTTTGTGACGTATGTAGAGTATTTTTTGGCTTAATAGTCTTTTCATTTTAGTTTATATATGCATGTAAGGATTGTTGTTATTATTGGTACACTATGCCGGTATTTTGAATTGTAATAACGAGAATATCAAACAGTACTGTGTTGTGGCATTCTACAATTTTTAGACTATCTTTTATTAAACAGTCAAAAGAACATTCTTAGGTCTTAGTTCCCTTGACCACTTTTTGATTATCATCAACTCTAAGCTTCCGTCTTGGATGAATGATAAATTTTTTGAACATGTGGTTTTAGTTGACGAGATCTGAATATTGTTTGGTGTTCTGGACTTCGATCCCATTAAACTTAATACTATTTACGGTAAATATTGTTTATTGAGATTAAGCGGTGAACTTTGCCTCTTTCTTTGGATTATGAACACAAAATTGCAATAATTAGTGAGTTAAAACTTGCCGTAATTATTAAGTAATGGCAACAAAATGTCTGAGTAAAGGGAATAATCGCTTAAATTTCAATTGGGTGGTTGTTAGGATGGAAAAGGTAGCTTTCAGAAGTTCAAGTTTTCTGGCAAAAACAATCGGAACTGTAGTTTCAATTGCCGGTGCCTTCATTGTAGTTCTGTACAAAGGCCCTCAAATCTTGACTCTACAGTCATCTTCCATGTTGAACTTTGAGTATATTCATACACCACAATCAAGCTGGATACTTGGAGGATTATTCCTTGCAGCCGACTGTGTAGTTTCTTCAGGCTACATAATTGTACAGGTACCACTTGATGAAATGCTATAAAGTATAAAGAAAAGAAGACAAGTTCGAAAGAGAAAAAATGATGGAAAAGAAACATTCAATGGAGGATAATGCTCGTTTCAATATGATCAGTACATATTATTGGTAAATGGTTGTTTATGATTGTTTCTTTTATAGGCGTCGATTCTTAAGCGTTATCCTGCAGAGCTGATCATAGTCTTCTTCTACTGCTTCTTTGCTGCCATTCTTGCTACGATAGTATCTCTTATTGTTGATAGAGACCTAAGTGCTTGGGCATTGCAACCCAATATCAGACTGATTTCTGTTCTTTATTCGGTAGGTGAATAGAGCAAGCTTTTTCATAATAGATAATGTATTTAGATTTCAATTCTTTAGTAATGCATTGCTTGAGCTCTATTCTCTTTTATCTCACTCGTTGAGATTCCTAGTTTTTTCATATGCTTTTAATCATCTTGCCCATATTAACTTCCTTTTTACTTAATATAAACTTTTTTGGTACATCATTTTTAAATGTGAGCATTTGTTTCATGTTGCTTGACTATAAAAAGTCGATAACAATCTGTTACGTCTTGACTATACAATTCCTGATTGCGTTTTCTTTTCCTAGGGAGTTTTTGGTTCTGCATTCCAGGTGAGTGTAACTGCATGGTGTCTGCATAGAAGGGGTCCTCTTTTTGTTGCAATGTTTCATCCACTGAGCATTGTGATATCAGCTGTGCTCGGTGTCATCTTCTTGGGCGACATTCTGTATCTTGGAAGGTAGATGCATTCACTTCCTTTATGCTATGTTTGGATCAAGGAGTCCAGTTTGGAAAACAAGAAGAAAAGACAAATGTACAACAATTGAAGTACAAGATTACTTCATCTGAAGCATGAAAAAAATTTTCCTTCCTAAAATCATAGATCCAAACATAGAGTTAAAGTTTGTTGATATACGCTCTCTTTATATGATTTTTTTTTTTCTTTTTTCTGGGGTTTGTCACTGTTTATGTTTTTGTACAGTGTGGTGGGGTCCATTATCATTGTTATTGGATTCTACTCAGTGATGTGGGGAAAGGCAAAAGAAGTCATGGTGATAGAGAGCAGTGGGGCGAGAAGTTCTGAATCAACAAGTGAAAAGGCACCCCTTTTGCCTACCAACGATGAGCAAATGAAAGTTTAGTGGCAAAAGATGGAGAATGATGTTTTTCACTTGCTGATAGAAAAAGGTTTGCCCTTTTCTTTTAGATGGAAACTTCTGAAATCAGAAACAAAGTATTGCTAGAAAATTTGATTGAACTCGCTTAAGGAATAGATAGTCTCTTTGGAGAATTCTTCTCTCCTCCCAAAAAGAGATCATAATTTAGGATTTTAATTTTAGCTTCTGATAACTTTTACACCTATCACAGATAACATAGTGAATTCAAATTGTGCTGGTTGTGGGCCTGCGGCAAAAGATGAATATTAGTGTTTGATGATTATCACAATGGACTTTAGAAATTAGAGAATTCTTGCCTCCCCATGTGAGCTTTTGTGGGAAATCGCAAACTAAAAAGCAACATTGTAATTACGTGGTTTAGGATCTATGAATAATGATAAATTCCTGCACAACACATAGCCAAAACCAACTCCGGGGGAACATACTAAATGACATGATTCTAGGAGCTTATTTCAAATATGTAAGAATTATATCGTGTTCAACAAGAGATGTATTATTTCACATTGTTTTTGTTGCATTCTACATTACTTAATGCTCTTACATTTTCCCATGTTTGTTGTTATTCAACGGGCTTAGCATTATCTTAACTCTCAGTGTCTCTAAACGGCAGCATAATGTATGTTGACTCTTTTCCTTTTACATCATCTCTAAGATATGTTTTGAACCAGAGGGCTTCAAGAACCATGATAAAATATAGGTTCGTTTTCAACGTAGGATAAATGTTTAAGCACAATCAAAGTGTGGTAACTGATATGTGGTGTCTTCTAGCACCTCCGAAAGCTGCACTTATTTCTGGCCTTTCCTGTAAAGGTCAACAGTTCATATCCTAGGACAGCTCATGCTAAAATATCCATCATCTCTCGCACGAGGAGACACTTTTGACAGTATCTCCTGTCCTTTCACAAAAATGAAACAATACTCTCTTCTCCATGTATTCTTCGTCAAAATACGTCTAATTCTCTCTCTCCCTGGACTAGTTCACACTCACGCAATCATACATTTTTGTTGAAAATGTCGGTTGAATCTCATATTATTCTGATTATTTTGGCTGAAGAGACTCACTCATGGCTGCAGAATGGAAGAAGTCAAAAGGGCAGCAAGAAGAGATATGTCCAAACATGGGGAGCATGACCCTTTTGGAAAATACAGTTTGTTCAGTACTACAGTTGGGTTTCGAATATGGCAAATTTATTGGTATATGCCATGTAACATTAGAAATAAATTATATGCAGCAGAAAGAAGAAGCTGCTGAGGAATTTGGCATCCTTCCTTCTGTCTAAGGATTTTACTGTAAAATGTATGTAAAGATTGTTGGCCAAGGATTTCTGATATATTCATTCCCTGAGACTTGTTGGGATTTTCATTGTCGTTTGAGTCTTTCCAACAAATTGTTTTTCAGAAAATTTTTAATTAATTATTATTATTGTTTTGAAATTATTACGGATAGATATTTTGTCAGCTTGTGAGTTGTTTGTTTATAATAGAATTGAGAGGTTGCAAATTGTAGTAATTGTTAATGAGAAGAATTTGTTCTTGCATGTGCAAATTATGCTTCTGATCAAGAATTGAGCTAACATATAAGCTGCGAGTTCAATAAATAAATCAATACTAACATTAATTGCACATTTGATGTCTGAATATAAAATAGTCAATATGTATTTCATATATATTAAAACATAATGAATACGTTATGTTTACTTAGTAATTATAGTGTGATTAATATATTTAATATAAATATATGCATAATTTAATATAAACAAATAAATTAGTGAGTTAACTTTTTTTGTTGAGTTATAAGTGGTCATATACGAGTGAGTTGATATACGGGGTATTTCATGTATAACAAAAGAAATAAAAGAAGCAAGAAATGTTCATGAAAATTGGATTTTGGAATAAATTCGAAATTGATAAGTAACTTATATAATATGATTATGTGAAAGAGACTAAAATGATAGATTTCTTTCTTTGAAGTTAGATGGGACATATGGGACTGCTTATCAATAGTTTAGCACTTTCACCTTTTTTGTTTTTTAGAAAAAAATATTCTTGAAATGCAATAAATGCTTGTCCTTTCTACGATTGGTGAATATATATAACGAGTATTGATTAATTGCAATACAAAATCAATATTACCTATTATAAAATCAATTAAATTTTAACAAATTATTTTTTTAGAAATTTCTTTTTTTTTTTTTGTGATAAAATAATATAATATGGAGTTGAGACCATGGCTTGGATGACAAAACAGTTCGACACAGAAAGCGCGATCGTCGCCAAAGACATGTTTACCGCTACGAGGCACGAATGGGCATTGTCGGGAAAAACCAACTTTGCTGAGGCAAAACAAAAGGACACAATTAAAATATAATTAAAGTTAATCACTGATTAAGTCCACTATAAACCACTGTTTATCAACCTTAGTCAGCATCAAATGGCCAATCAAAGGATTGAAATATATTACGATTATACATAATTATTATGCTTATATTGGATGAATCAAACTGCAGGGAATTGGAAGTTTGTGAGGCTTACATAACTAGTGGGGCCCCACAAAAGGTTAATTATGGTTCTTGGTAGGCCCCTAATTGATATCAGCCACGGAGTGAAAACCCCGGATAGTAACATTAACCTACATACTAAACGTAATTAAGATTGGATAAATTAATTAATTTTTTAATCCACAAAGGGACAAATGATAGAAATACACGTCCTCAAGTTAATTCAAAGATAATTATCCATACTTTCTAATAAATTATCGGACCCTTAATGTGTTTTTAATTGAAGTTCCTAAGATGCCCTTCATCCACTCATAAATGTAACTTACATCATTAAAGTCTTTACGTGCTACATTTACAATCCACTATAACTACTATATAATCGGAATAACCATCCACTTTGAAATTCACAATTTCATGCATATATATCAATTAAGTTTTAAATATTATATTCTAAATATTAGATGCACACGTTCATATATAGAATGCTAGTACACGTAAATATTGTTTTTTTTTTTTTTTTATTCAAATAGTCGGATATCAACCTCATGAACTATTCAAACTTGAAATTGAAAGAAAAAAGAAAAAAAAAAGGTTTATTAAGGTTAGAGTGTCCAACAAAACTTTTCAATACTCAAATTAGTACATAACAAAATGGAAAGAGGTTGAAAATATATATTTGCTAAAAGTAGAGAATAAGTATTGTAATAACTGTGAATCAAAATTGTCTACAATAAAATATAATATATACATATATATGTATATCTCGAACTACTTATCTGACATATGACCAAGTCATAATGTATTTCTAAAATATGATATTTCACAATGTGTAATCTAGTCAATGACTGAATCAATTTGGATTGTGGCAGAAAATCAATATGATGCAGCATATAGTAAAATTTCAATAAGCCCACTTCATATTTAAGGATATTTAAGTCAATCCACTATAAAGTATTAAAGATATATGGTCTTCCCTGGCCATGCATGGGACACCACCCGAGTTGCTCTTTCCCGTCTAGGTAGCTTCACACTTGCATGAAGGGGTAATTTCCATTTTCTTCTCTCTACTCTTATTTCTGAATACCAACATTTCATTAATAAATAGATCTAGAGAAATTAAAGAACCAAACAAGATCATAGACAGAGAGAGAGAGAGAAGCAAATCTATAAGAAGATGAGAGAGATGAAGACAAGGGAGATGAAGATGAGAGAGATGTGCGGCGGCGTTAAGGCAGGGATAAGAGATTTAGCACCGTGCGCCGCCATGGTGCTGGTGGAGGGTTGCATTATAGGATTAACTATAATGGCTAGCACCGCCATGGCTAGAGGAATGAGCCCTTATGTGTTCGTTGTCTATACAAACGCTCTTGCATCAATCATTCTTCTCCCTTATTCCTTCTTGTATGATAGAGATAGGTATGTTTAAACATTGAAAAAAAAGGAAAAGGAAAAAACCACACACACACACACGAAGACGACACACACTAATTATGTTAGAATATTCCCATATCAGTTTAGTGTATCCTTACAGTTATATAGTCTTGGACATTCTTCTTGAATAGCTTTTAGTTATGGTTAAGACTTATTTTCAATATGATATCAGAGCCAAATTCATTCTAGTTACCCAATGTTGAGCCACTCTTTTATGTTGTTCGACACTCCAAATGTTCAGTCTGGACATGCAGAATGTGTTAAAATTTCACGTTGATTAAGTGTACGAGTTATGAACTTATACATAGAGTCTAGGACAATCCTAGTTACCTCTTTAAGTTAGCTTTTGGGGTGAGTTAGATGAAGGTCAATGTTCAATAAATTATACGTTTAATGTTGACTACGTTATGATTATTTCTATGTTTTTCAGGTCAGAGGAGCCACTCTTGACCTTCTCTTTTCTCCTGCGAGTCTTCTTACTTGGTTTGATGGGGTTGGTTTTCTCTCTACCTCAAGATTCCATAAGTGTTTAATGATTATCTTAATTTGATGGTGATTAAAGTTAATTTGTGTAATTAATTTTCAGGGTTACAATGGCTCAGAATCTTGCATTTGTTGGTCTAAGTTACAGCTCTCCCATTGTTGCATGTGGCATGGCCAACCAGATTCCTGCTTTGTCTTTCAGTCTGGGAATCATATTCAGGTTCTTGTTTTCGTAGATCCCGAATCTCATTTTTTCCTATTCAATAGAGTTAAAAAAAAAAAAAAGGAAAAAGAAAAGAAAAGAAAAAGTTTGTACTGTTCTTACATTAATGATTAATTATCTGACTAATAATTAAACAGGTGATGATTTTGTGGTTGATATAAATAATTAATATACTGATATTTGCTAAAGTGGTTTTATATTTGAGTTTCTTGGAACCACAATAATGGAATCAATTATGATTGACACAGTGTGTAGGCCATACTTTTTTCTTGTATATATAGTAACCAATTGCATCTACATAGAACATATGTTGTTTTCATATATAATTCATTTCATATGTGGGAACTATATATTTACTTTAATTAGACTCATAAAAATATATTAGCTGACTTTTGATATCTCACCTTTTAGGGTAGTTAGGGGGAGCTTATTATAAACGTTTTAAAACGACTTTTAAATATCTAACAGCTTATAAAATTTTACAAACTAATTGATAAATGTTTATTTTAAAACGATGGTAGGATTTTATATAAAATTATTTCTGAATTTATTTTTAGATCCTTAAACACTTATTTAAATCATATATTAATTTTAAAATTATCATTGCTAATATCTCATACCTAGCTCTAAGATCTTATTTTATCAAACACTGTAATAACTTACTTTTTTTTAAAAAATTGACATGTTATAATAAGCTCAAAAAATATCTTATAAACTGTAAGCTAAGGCAAACACACTCGTAATTTCCACATTCATTGGTGTATAATTCTGTTTATTATTTATTTATCTAATTATATTTGCAAGATTATGACAACCAAAATAATTTTTTCCAACTACCTTTTTTTTGTTTTTTTAGAACTACAAAATTTGACTGGAAAAGCTCAGGTAGCAAAGCAAGATTACTTGGTACCTTAATATCATTTAGTGGAGCAATTTCACTCACTCTCTACAAAGGCCCTACCATTAGAAACCACTCTTCTCCATCACTAGCCGCCCTTCGAGCAACGGCGCAAAGACTTCTGGTCTTCGCTTCACCACATGAAAATTGGGTTCTTGGCTGCATCTTATTTGCAGCTTCTTCAGTTACTCTAGCCATCTGGAACATTCTTCAGGTACAATTCTTGAATCTATTGTCCCCTCGGATAATTACATAAACACCCCTGAGACTTGGTCAAATTATAGAAATATACCATGTGATTCAGGAAATTATAGCAAAATCTCCGGTTGATGCGTTGGTTCAGCTATGAAAAAAACTTAATGCAATTTGTTTAACATTAAAATTACTTCATTTGAAAATTTAAGCATATTAGGTTAGGAAGGGCTGACTTGTGCATAGGCTCCACTAAATTTTTCATAAGCTGAACTAACAGAAAGGGGTGGTATTATAATTATCTAAACTATAGAGAGTAGTTTTATAATTAGACTAAACTCAGGGGGTGTTGAGGTAATTATACCTCATATTATTAACAATGGAATTTGATTTTCAAATAATGAAACTTAATTTCCGTTACTTTGTAATGTCAATTTACCCTTGTGGGTCAGGTTGGAACTGTCAAAATGTGCCCACAAGTGATGAAAATCATCTCCTTTTATAGCTTATTTGGGACCATCCAAACAGCCATTCTTGCCTTGTTGATAGAAAGAGATCCTAGTGCATGGAGATTGGAGCTTAACTTTGAACTCCTTGTCATCGTTCTAACAGTAAGATTTAATCTCAATTCTTAAAAAGTTGTAAGAACAGATTATGTGTTGAAATCAAGCCGATAATTTATGTTCTGTATGTATTATGTTTTATCCAAACAGGCAATTTTCAGCAGTCTGATCCGTACCAATGTTCAAATATGGTGTACAAGATCTAAGGGTCCTTATTTCGTGCCCATATTCAAGCCATTTGGAATTCCTTACGCGAGCACCTTTGGCTCCATGCTGTTTCCCGATACTTTCTATTATGGAAGGTAAGTTTCTCGATTTTGGATCTTCTATTCTGATACATATTTCATTCTTAAAAAAATTACATTTTTTGTTTTGTAACTTTGCCAAATTCGGGACCTAATCATGTGTCTTGTCACATGACAAAATTAGTTTGTATCGTTTAACTTTTTATATTTAACCAAATTTTTGATCAAATAGACTAGGTGGTTTTGCAATAGATTATACAATAATCACCTTTTTTTTAACTAAAAATTAGAAGAAATAGATTATGATCATAAAAAGAATTTATTGCATAAGCAAAGTTTCCAAACACACAAAAGAGCTTTTAGTAGCTCATATTCGCATATCACATATATGTTTTTCACAATCAAATTGGAAACACCACCTTAATTTAGCTAAGATTGTATATATAGCTTGACGAATATGCCACATCACAATCACAAATACATTATACATGTATTTCTTCAAAATTGGAGATCAAATATGTATTAAAATAATCGTTCAAACTAAAGTTTCTCAAATTCTCCACCTTTATTGACCATATTCATTCAAATAATTGCTATTACTCGATGCGCTTATAATGGGATAATCTCAAAAGAAGGTAACAATAACTAAAATAAAACGGGTTTTAATCAACATAATTTAATAAGATGATCCATATTGTTTTTCCCTCTCAAGTGATTATCATCTAGTGCTTCTTGATCATCCAGTTCATTAATTGAAATTTATATGTATATGTAGCATGCTGGGAGCATTCATCTCTGGAGTGGGTTATCACGCCGTGCTGTGGGGACAAATTAGAGATGAAGATATACGTAAGTTCGATCAAACGGCCCAGATTTCTTCTATCGATGATCAGAAGGTCCCTCTTCTGCAAGAAGACTCTCTAGTATGATATCAACAAAAGCTTAATTACTCATAAATTTAAAAAAAAAAAAAAGAAAAAAAAAAGAAAGGAATCTTGATTTTGGATTTATTTTGTGAATAATTGTTCAGCAAAAAGAATTTTTGTCGTATATAGGATTTGGAAGGATTCGTTTTTAGGACCCTCCTTTTTGAAATGTCATGAAATCTTGTAATCTATGTGTATAACATGCACAGATATGTGTGAGCAAAAAATTTCAAGATATTGTACAAGTTGGTGAGATTTAATTTGTACTTCTTTTGTTGTAAAGATTGATATGAATTGAAATTGATATTGGTTTTGCGTTTGTTCTGGCCCTGAAAATAAGATTTATTCTCTCCTAACAAAACTAAACATTTCTTCAAAATATTGTTAAAAATATTTCATTATTTCAAATGATTCAGTCAATCAAAAAGGTGTATAGCAGCTATCTCATAAATTGAATTTAACGTTGTTTGATGAGTCCTATTCCCTTAGATGGTGTATGTTATTACTTAATTGCCCTTGTATTTTAATTTATAATGTGAGGGCAAATTTGTATATTCATTGGCTGTAGTCCCTTGTTCTAGAACAAGATCCAAAACTTGAGTTTGACCTAATATCTGCTTGAGTGTTTGGCCATAGTCCCATCGCACGGTACCTATAGAATTTAAACCTGTACATTTTCTATGAAAATGAAAAAACAGTACCACTCATCCAGAAGGTGGCATCTGTAATTTGATTATTCACAATTGATTAATATCAATATACAATCTCACAATCATATATACACTAAAGTACTAAACTGAAGTTCATTATTAAATACATATACGTCGGGTGTACACAGAAAACTAGCACTACTACAATCCTCATCTCTACCATCACCAAAAGAAAAGCAACAAAATTTCCAAACCATCAAAATGAATACTACAACCCAGAAAATATCATCTTCTCCCCTTAGATTCCTCATCCCATCTCTTGATCACATCTAACAAAATCTCATTCCATGAATCAATCGGTCCAGGTAAACACCAATGCACACAATCATTCTGCACTCGTTCAAAAACCCCATTTGCAAAAGGAAAAGGATTCATATAAGGTCCAGGATGTCCATCAGGTCTCAACAGGGCCAATTTAGTAATATCCAAAACCTCAAATTTTACACTATTTCCACTCTCCCTAGCCCTCATTTTTGCTTCTTCCACTCCTTTCACTCCAATCTTCCTCATTTCCTTATTCATCCCTTCAAGAATCATCTCATTTTCCTTATAAGGCTGAGTCTTCGAACACGCCCCTAACTTATCCCATTCCCCTTCAAAATGTGCAGGTGAAAAAGTAGTCAAAAACACAGTAATCGCATTTCCATTGCACGCTTTTACCACTCTTTCAAAAGTCGTCTTTAATGCCTTTCTAAAAACATCATAAAATCCAGTTTCTGTGCAGTTTTCACGGTAATGACAACCTAGTACTGAATTTCCATAATAATACACCGCAGGATGTAAGTACCAATGGCCCACTGACAAAACAAGCATGTCCATATCCTTCAAATCTTTTGCCCATTTCTCATCAACTGAATCAAGAAACAGAGTATTGAAATTCTGTCCCAGTGTTTTTTCAATCCCTTTTACAAGGAAAGGTGACCAATAAATCGAAACGTTTATGTTGTAAGAAGGGAAATGCCATTTTCTGAACTTGTTGTCTTCGCCATTTGTGTAGTAAAGGTGTTTTTTTGAGGCCGTGGATAACATGCAGAGCAATGACTCAAGCTGGTTTCTTGCTAAAGAGTCCCCGACAAAGGCTATGTGTTTGTTTTTGAGGAGTTTAAGGAAAGTTTTGGGGTTAAATCTTGGGAGTTTGCATTGTTTGGGCTTCCATTTCCAGTGGAGATAGTCTTTATCTTGCCTGCCGAAAAGAATGCAGTTTTGCCCTGGTTTTATTGTGTCGCACGTTGTGCCATTGTATAAAGGGCCCATGTTGTCTTTCACCCATTCTCCTTTGGTGTAGTCGCATGATGTTTGAACTATGGATGTTTTTGTTAAAACTTCTGCAGAGGAAACAGTGGAAATGTCCTTATAATCATGAATCTTTATGGGTCAGTATAAAATGGCATTTTATTCCTCGAATTTATTGAAATAGATGTAAAAAATGAGTTAAAAACACTCCACGAAGGCACTTTGCACTTTAAATCAATTTTCAGAAGAAATATATAGTTGCAAAGTGCCTAAGTGGATTTTCATAGGAAACATATAACCGGAGGACTATTTTTTGATTCCCAAGATAATTTTCATGCAAAATGAGCAAGCCACATTTACGTGTCTTGTTAATTTTCAGGCCAATTAAGCAGTTGAATCACATTTATGTGTCTTGTCAAAAAGAAATTCTCTGCATTTTCTTCTCATTTAGCTCAAAAAATTCATCTTAAGAGACGAACTTTTGAGCAAAAGATGAAAGAATTTAATAAAAATGTGCATTGTAAAGACACATAAATGTCATGTTATTTTTCAAGCTCGCTAGAAATCCTATATAAACAAAATGATTTCATAATTTTAAAGTAAGAGTGGAAGTGCTTTTAAATCAATTATGGATTTGCATGTCAATACAAATAAATTCAAGAGGGATAAAAGCTATTTATCCGAAAAAAGAAAGAAAGGAAAATTTTGAACATACCTTGTGAATGAGGAGGGGAGAATGAAGAAGAAAAGGAAGGTGGTGTTGGTGAAGGTAAGATAACGTCCTGATTTGTGGAAAGAAAATTATGATCAGTGTGAGAGGAAGAAAAGGGATTAACATAAAAATGAACAAGGATTATAGGAAGTAGGCCATACAAAGAATAAGACAATAACTTCTTTAACAAAGAATAATTTGCTTGTTCTTGGAAAGGATTATTTGAATATGATCCCATTTCATATCATCTGTCCCTTTTTCTCTTTTTTTCTTCTTTTTTTTTTCGTTTTTTCCTCTTCACAATCTGGGATTTGGGGAACAAATGATGGTTCTCACAGATTATAGAGAAAGAGATTTATTTATTTATTTTTGGATAAATGAAAAGAGAAGTTTGTTGGGTGATTTGAGTAAAAGGTATCTCGAGAATCCCATTATATTTGGTTGGCCAGCTAACTGTCGTAAGTAATGGCAAAGAGACTTCGGAGGGATTGTAGCTGTCTTAAGGCCTGCTCTAACATGTGGTGTAACTTTGCTTTTTGGGGGGTCTTTTTAGTGACTTGGTGTTGGTGGAGTCATGGCACACAGTAACGGGTTGAGAGGAAATAAAAGTGTTTCTTAATAGTTGGAGGCCCAAAAGAAAACATTTCTTGTATAGTTTTTTTGGTATAATTATCTCAACCAGTTAAAATTTTCCGACTAACTACGGAAATGAGCTCTGTAATTACAAAAAATTATATTAACTACAATGGCTTTTGAATTGTAAAAAATTACTTTGGATCCTCTATGTGAATCCACGTTGGCAAGTGTATCATGTCTTTAACTTTGTATTTTTATTAGGAAACTTTTTTAATAAGCTTAAGCTTGAGCCTAATAATATGAACTCGAGTTTAATATTTTAAGTTCAAGTTCAAAATTTTTCAATGGTACTTGATTCGATTGCAGCCCAACCTTGGACTGGATAGTATTAGAAAGTTGAGAAATGGTTATCCCCAAATTCAACCAATTGACAGCCAATTAGACTTGCTAACTAAGTTTGCATTATTTCAAGCTTGAATTCAGAAACCAAACTTGTCAAGTTTGAGCTCAAGTTTAATATATATATATATATATACATACACACACGCACATATTGAGTTCGAGTTTGAGATTTTTCTTTAAATTCAACTTGGTTCGGTTGCATTCCCACCTCAAAAATGCTGGTGCGTATTGGAAAATTGAGAGAGAGAGAGAGAGAGAGTTAGGCCCAAGTTCATAAATCAAGGCTGAAGGGTAGCCCAAACCAAACAAATTCACATGTGCGGCAGGGGAGTATTTCCTACCCAAAGTCAATGGGCTTTAGTCCAAAAATTTGCAGGGAGCCTTATTGATTTTTGTTTATTTTTTCTTTTTTGATAAAATACCAAGTATTTTTTTCCTGAATTCATGAAGCAAATTCAGTTGATAATTTGCCAATATCATACTTGTCACTAGGCAAACAAACAAATAACACAAAGACAAGAGGTCAAACTCATATAATGGAAAAGTGATTAAAAAGGGCAAAATTACATGGCCAACAACCATTCACATGAAAATGACAATATGGCCACACTATTTTCCTTTAAGGCAAGTAAAATTTTATCCCAATTATCATACTTTACTGTCTGCAAATATTCAGGCAAACAAGCAAATTGCCATGAAATCATTCTCATTATTTAGGAGGCAAAAAAAACGGCTCGACCTACTTGTCGCCTCCCCATTGGTTGGTTTCACAAACATGTTCTTTCCTAACCAATAATTTTGATCCAAGATTCCCATTTGTTTATTTATTTTTTCTTAATGTTTCATGGAATTGAAATATCACTTTCATATAGTGGAAAGTGAACAAAAAGTGAGGGCTTTCTTGATCATATTCATGCATCTTTTTTTCCTTTGTGCAAAAATGTGGAAAAGTTTGAGTGTAAAATGTTGTCAATAAGTTGTAACATAAAGTTTTTGAGTGGGTAAGTAGGGTGAATGTGTTGAAAAAGGATGTCCAATTGTCCAATGCTTTTACCCTTTTTGTGTAAGTGTTGTGATGGTCCTAATGGACTTTGTTTTCAACATGAAAGGGTTTGTGGATATTTATATTGTCGTTATGCAAGGTCGTGGATAGGTATGTGATGTGTTTATTTTGTCCAATTGTTGCTTTTTTATTTTATTTTTTGAATGAAAGAGCATTGAATTAAGTTGCTAATTCAAATCATGTAATAAGAGTGGGATTCGAAGATAAATTTACTTCCCAATTCTTATTTTTTTGGGCTTCAAGCTCGTGAGCTTATACTTGGACATGGTAATTGCTTTCAAACCTACCAAATGCAATCTGAAATTGGGTAATGAAATCCAAAATAGATATCCAATGATGCACAGATCAGTTCTTTAACCGAAATTCACAAAATTTGGCATTCATTTGGAGGAGACATTGGAGGAAATGCTTATAACTAATGATGCCATAAAAGAGTTGATTTCTACTTCGTAACAAAGATATTATAATCAAAGTCTAGTCAAATAACTCACTTGATGCAGACAATCTTGAAAATCAGCAATACCTTGAGGTCACTAGGACAATTGGTTTTGGAAATTATTTTTATTACAAATGTAAAAGGAACAATATTGAGCAATTCTTAAGTAATAAACAAGTCTTAATCCAAACCATTAATAATTAATAAAGCCTATTTTTTATATGGAAATAATGAATTCTCCAAAAACACTTAATCCTTTAATTAGATGAATTCCAAGCTAAAATAACAAAGTTTTATATTTCAAAATTGAAATGATTAATTACATGTCTCCAATAATTAATTTTTTACTTTTTTGAAATATTAATAGGGATATATATGTGTTTGTGTATATATGTGCCCAAACCTAAGATTATTTTCTGCCAGTGCCCACCTAATTTGAATATGGATCCTAATTGTAACACAAATAATAATTTTTCTGCATATATTTTATTATATTTAATGTAATAATTATTTCTTAATCCGCATATAATTGATAACATGGGCAATCACAATCTTAAGAATCTTTTCTCGAGCTCATCGCCTGCAAGTTGACCAGGACACCACTGATTACAAAGTAATTACCCATAATTATAATTATTTGTTTTAATCACACAAAATTATATGTAAATCAGACTATAATCATTTCGCGGTCAAAGGAAACCAAAGAAGAATGCATAAACTTATAAAAGAATGAGGGGCTTTTATTGGATTTGCTTTAATTGACCCAAGTAGATCTCTTTATAATTATTTTTTAATTATTTTATGTCACGCCAAATTGTGTGCCTATCCTTTTTCATCTAGCCTAACCCGGTAGACATGATTAAAGTTATATATGATTCTTTTTGGGTTAATTTAAACATTAATTATTATATATATAATTCGTAATCCTCCCTTGGATAACTAAGAATTTCTCGTAAATGTAAAGATAGGTTCTTCAAAATGTTAATCTATAGGTATATTGTCTAATAAAAGAGGGCACCACAGCAATATATATATATATATATATATGACTTTGTTGATCTTGATTTTATAAGTCTTCTAAAATCCTAAAAAATGAATTCATGCTATATATATATGTGAAATGATTGGGAAAAAGATAATAAAAAGTAAATAATTTACAGCATGCTTAGGTGAACTTATAAGTTTTTTTAAGATATATTTTAAAATATTTAACAAACTCATGACATGTTGCAAAGTGTTTGATAACTTAGAAAAATTTCTTATGACCTCAAAATTTGTAGACCCTAATTTATTCTATAAACAGTATTATTTAATTTTAACAACAGTAATTATAAAATTGCCACTGTTGTTGTTCTATAAGCTTCAACATCTTTTCTATCCAAATAACTTCACAACTGATTTTTAAAACAAAATCTAACATTTTATAACATATTGGAATTTATAAGATGTTCCAAATAAGCTTAGCTAAACACTGTCTAGGTTGTACTTCAGTCCTTAACTTTTGTTTAATTACTACATATCCAAATGACATCAAGACAAACGTCTTGTCTTCTTCTTTCCTACAGTGTGTTCAATGTTCATAGTCTTCAAAAACAATTGAATTTATTAATCCTTTTGCCTTTGGACATTCTTTAAGATGCACAGAACGTATGTTTATGTCTCCTGCAATTGGGAAAGAATGTAAAGAAAGCTACTTTCAAAATCAATCTCAAAATTGCCTATTTATATAGTAGTAATAGTATATATATATATAGTAATATATTACACTTGCCCCCATCAATCTCCATTTGTTAGGTTCATATGTGTAAACAAGAAATCAGAATGTTTTTAAATCCCAGAAACAACAAACAAGTCCTTACAACTAATGTTGCCTTCAAATTCATTAAAAAGACAAAAATAAATAAAATAAATAAATAAATATATTAAAAATTTTCCCAATATTGAAAAGGCTGTCCCAACAGCAGAAAACTGAGGCTCTCAGCATTTAATATTATTTGGCTCTCTAGAAGAAGTTGAGAAGATTTCATTTAATAAAAATGGTTGTCCCAAGTAAGGCCGTGTTTGAACAAGAAATGGTCCAATTCATCATTTAATGTTTTTGGAACTTAGATCTCAAACATCCCACATGGCTTACATATTCTTACATTTAATTCTTGGATGTTTGGACATGTGACTCATATATAGAGTTGAACTTCTAGCTTATGTCACAATATTCAATTGGACAACGGCAATGTAAATTGTACATGATAATATCAGCATTTCACTTTATGACATTATTATATTCTCATCTACAATTCACATTAGACTATTATATTCTCGACCAGCAATTCATAGATCACTTTATTACATCATCATATTCTCGACCAACAATTCGCATTTCACTTTATGACATCATCGTATTCTTGATCAACAATTTCTGTTTCTCTTTATGATATCATTAATTACATCAGTATATTCTCGACAAAAGATTTACGTTTTACTTTATGAAACTATCGTTTTCTCATCCAATGATTTATAGTTTTCTTAATGACATTATCATATTCTCATTCAGTGATTCGAAATTCACCTTTCTGTAACCTAATGCAGAGATGAAACTTTTACTCTCTCTTTAAACTAGGCTAGGGTTTCATACTGTTAAATGTAAAAATCAATTAAAAAATCAAATGTACAAACGTCAAAGGTTCTTCCTTAACATTTAAGGCTTTTATATTAATTAAATTTAGAAGGAAAAATAAATAAATCTCTGCACATAATCCAACAGTTAAAGGCAATTACTTATTGGCAATAGCAAATGTTCGAATTTGCTTTGCGTTTAAGCTCTCTTAAGTTTTGGGAGTAGAGTTAATAATTACTAAAGAAGGAAATGAAGACTTAATCGGGAATGGTAGCCGGCTTTAGCATTAAATCTCCACATTATATGGCAATTATAAATTAATTAACTAAGATTAATTTTAATAATTATTCCACCTCACTTCCCACACATAAAAAGGAGTTTTAATGGAGCATATTAATAAAGTGAAGTTTCTTAATTAGTTAATTAATTATGGCTTAATATTTTAGTAAAGCATCTTCACAGAAATCTAAGTGCTGAGAGAAGCCACTTTTTAGTTTGTGAAGGATTCTACTTTACTGTTTTTAAATTATCATAATATTAGAGCATTTATAAAAACAATTATGAGGAATTAGAAAGGGAAAAAGTTCTTGATACCCAAATTAATTATGCAGATATTGTTTTGCTTTATAAGTTAAATTAAAATGAAGAATTAAGTAGTGCACATACCACTAATTGCCTTGGCCTACATTTAGAAAATAATTAATTTGTGACTTTTATTCAAAGTATGTGCTAAATATTTCTCAAATACAGGTTAATTTTCTAGGGACATCATCTAAAATTTTATGTTCGAAATAAAAATTTGGCAGAGAATATAAATTGAGTTAATATTGTATCTACCCATTAAAAAAAAAGATTTAATATTATATTCACTGGTCCTTTTTTTTTTTTTTTTACCTTTTAAAAGATTGAAATAGTAGAGGCAAAAAACGACTGCTCTAGTAGTGATTCAATTTGTCACTTATATTATTAAATCTGAGGATTTGAATTTGCATGACTGCTCCAATAGTGATTCAATTTGTCACTTATATTGTTAAATTTGAGGATTTGAATTTGTATACAGATCGACTTGAAACAAACTTGAAGGTTTTTTGTTTTTTAAAGGAGGCATTAAGGGTATTTTGTGCATACTTAAATCAACATATTTTCATATATACACGCACACAATCACGCCTAGATATTTTAATACAAAGGGCCAAATAATGCACACCCCTAACAGTTGACCTGATGTATTAAAAGTAACTGAAACGTGCAAGACTAAATTCTTTTATCTGGGAACTCAAGGACAACAATTATTTGATAAATAAATGGAAAATATAACATAATTATTTGGCCGGTTGGAGACAAATATGAAAATGACTCAATTCTTGAATAGTATTGATACTTGTCAACAGCATGCTTTCAGCTTACACAATTTCCAACCGCTGAAAGAAAAATATAGAAATAAGGCGAGAGTTAAATATAAGCCAAGTGGCTCCAACCACAGTTAAGACTTTACAAATATATGCTTAGTATAATTTTTTTTTCTTTATAAATGAAATATACTTAGTATATGTGTATAAAATAACTATTGAAATACAGGATTCAAAATGCTATTAAACTAGTATAAAACTGATTTCCACGGTTAAATTATGATAAAACCATCATTAGCTCCCCTAAATCTAAATCTAGGGGTGGCAATTTTCAACTCAACCTACCAAATCGACACGAACCCAACACAAAATTAGTGGATTTGGATTGGGACTTATTAGGTTCGGGTTGAAATCGGGTCAACCTAATTAAGAACCCATAAATTTAAATGGGTTCGGGTTGGATCACGGGTTGACTCGGTCAACTCAAAATTTCAATTGGGTTGACCTAACAACCCATTTAACATATATATTATAATATTTATATTATATATATTGTAATATTTATATAACAAATATATTAGCCAAAAGAAGAGTAGAAAAGTGAAAACCTTTATTTTCTATCCAAATTGGCAAATCAAATCTGACTTCACAGTTCACACATTCACGTCATTTCTCCTCGTAGCTCATCTTCTTCATCTCCTTGGAATCAATTTATTAGTTTTGGAATTTTGAATATTATTTTAGTAATGAAATGTGGTTGATTTCATTTCAGTAATTAAATTTATTTTATTTTTTGATAAATGATAATGTCATAATGATGATTTGTTTGAGTAATGGGAAAAAAAACCACAAAAGCCACAAAATTTTTATCTTTTGATGAATAGCAAATATTTTAATAGGTTGAGTTGTGGGTTTTTGGATTGCTGGGTCAACCCAATTAATAAATAGGTCGACCCAGGTTAACCTGATTTAATTTAAGTTGGATTTGGGTTTGGTCTAACCAGGTTGAAATTTAAATGGGTTGGATTCGGGTTGAGAGTAAATATGTTGGGCTGAAATCGGGTCGGACCAGAACCCACCCAGCTCACCCGAATTGCCACTAAATCTTGACCGCATCGACACAATCCTCCAAGATCATCACCTTTGACTACCGAGCACGTGGCGTCCTCACCTGAATCCGATCAAAAACAAAGCCGGCCCATTGGCCGTAGCACTAAAACATAACATAAGATCACGCATAAAAATAATCGTCGATACCAATATAAACAAACATATCAATAATGCAAAAGATAATTTCACCAAACAATAAAAAGCGTCACTCAGCATAGGCTAAAGCTTAGAGTAGACCTATTTTTACCAGGGAGGGTTGCATGGTGGTGGGCACTCCTTTGAAAGGGACCATTTGATTACCTCACCCTCCTTCCTCCTTCCCTTATCTATCTCATTACTAATTCACATCATCTTCATCTCTTCTTCACAAACATTCCCAGTGGACAAAGAGAACAAAAGGGTTTCTTTTTCTTGAGAGAGAAAAAGAGATCAAGATTTTAGAGAGAGAAAGAGAAATATGGGGAATTGCCAAGCAGTGGATGCTGCAGCTTTAGTGGTACAACATCCAAATGGGAAGCAAGAGAGGATGTATTGGCCTGTTGCAGCAAGTGAGGTGATGAAAATGAATCCAGGGCATTATGTGACCCTCATAATTCCATTACCAATTTCCGATGGTGAACAACAGAATCCAGACGAGAAAAAGACCGTAAGATTCACTCGTGTGAAGCTTCTCCGGCCAACTGATACTCTAGTTCTTGGTCGAGCCTATCGGCTTGTCACTACTCAAGGTTCAGATTTTTTTTGCATGTTTTAGGTTTCTGTTAAGTCGAGCTTTGATAAATTTGGTTTGTGAAAGTTTGTGGGATTTTGTTGCAGAGGTTATGAAAGTGCTTAGAGCTAAAAAGCATGCAAAAATGAAGAGAAATTACCAGTCGGAATCAGGTGAAAATTTGCAGACGAGTTCAGAAAAAGAGAGTACCTGTTCTGAGTCTGCAGTAGAGAAGAAAAATCAGGTAATCTTCTGCCATTTGAGTTATCAAATTTGGTCTTCTGTTCATCTGCCTCTGAAAAAAATTTGAAGGCAAAGAAATTAAGTTCGTAATGTATAATTAAAAGGGTCACTGAAGAAGATAATTGTACTAAGTTTAGATTAGCATTAATCAGACAGATTAGAACGGTAATTTTCTCAGACAAAATGAACTCAATATTTAGTTGCTTCTATAATGTAAAAGGAAACAATAAAGACGCAACCATTTTTTCATTTTTTTTTTTTTTTTTCCCCCACCCTTTTTGGCACTAAATGGACAAGAAGAACGTGTTCATTACATTTCAAGAACATCTTTCGTGTCATACTAACGAATATTTGACAATTTTCAGGCCACAAAAGAAAACAGACATAAGCAGAGATCAGGGTCAACAAATCTTGCTGCAGGAAAGCCCAAATCATGGAGGCCATCTTTACAAAGCATTTCTGAGTCGGCAAGCTGACGAATGCAGTTGAAGATGGTTAGAACATTTCTGGAAAGCTGATGATTGCAAAATCTTGTACTTCAGAAGTGTAATAATTTCTTTGTATAGCTAATAGAAGAGGCCAAGTAGTCTCTTTTCCTTTTTTCCTTTTTTTTTTTTGGGACGAATACAGAATTTACTAGTGAAATTTCAATATCCCAACAGATCTATCTTTGCATCATTCGTGTGATTTGGAGTTCCAATCTTCCCAATCCTGATCGACGTAATTTTGGGCCCATAACAACGAAGCTCGTGAAGCTAAAGGTGCTCCAGGAAGATTTTTCTCCTTAAGTGCCACCATCATAACGGTAAAAGGCTCGATTAGTAATGTTCCAGGTCCTCCATAATCGTTATGTAGGAATTCGCTGAATATCTGGTATCATAAGAGAGAATATGATTAATAATGTTCCAGGTCCTCCATAATTGTTATGTAGGAATTCGCTGAATATCTGGTATCATAAGAGAAAATATTAAAACAGTTACTTTGTTAACTTCAACTCGTTTATCTGTCAATTTAAAAAGCATCGAACAAAAGGGCACTCGTCAGCAGGATTTCAACACCAAAAATATCATTGTAAGAAGGCACATTTGAAAGTCAACAAACGAACTTTTTTTCCGTCTAAAACAAGTGCAAAATTTAAGGATTCTCTGACAAAAGGCAACATAGAATACGAGGAAAAATACTATCATAATCAGACGACGCAAGCATGGATAAGGAGACCATGATTCATGTAAGCTTGCTTCTCTGTGTCTGAACGCTTGTGTACACTAGCACAAGACAAGCAGAAATTTCCAAGAGAGAGATGAAGTAAACGCTAATATAATAAAATCAAATGCAGTAAGCCAGTATCTACAAAAGTCTGATACAAAATCAGCCTTTCCCTTCACAGATCAATCTTGTATATTATTACATAAAGACTACCAACTTATATAGCGCCGAGATACATCCTTGGTGATTTTACAATATCGTCGGACCTACTGGTGCAAATGAATCAAACCTGCTTGTAAGCTCACAAGTTAGCTCTACTCAGGCTCCAACTTCTTTGAGTTGGAGTCAAGCTGATTAAGCTCGAGCTTTTCCTCAAGCCAATCTCGAGGCTGGGTGAAAGTCAAGTCTCTAAATAATTTTAGTAGTTTTTACATTATTAATACATATATATTATATTACTAATACTAATATATATTGCTATATATATTCAAATATATTTCATTATTTATTATAATTTCAAACAAATTAAATTATATTTACTATTTATGTAAATTAAAAATTTCAAACTTGAACGAGCAGTAATTAAGAGTTCATTTAAAAAACCAAGCTGAATCGAATACAGCATGATCTCGAAAAATTAGGCTTGTCAAACTCGAGGCTTATATATGTTACAAGTTCGAAACTTTTCATCAAGATCAACTCAACTTAGCTCGATTCCACCCTAATCAAATCATACGGGTTAGAAAAAATTCCAACAGTAAAAAAGAATGCATGCTTCTAAGAACATGAACCAATTTGTGAGGACTTAGCAAAATTAGTGATAACGTTTTACCCAAAGCATCAATGTAATGGTGAGCGAGGTAAATTTCAAGAAAACAAAACCAGGAATCTCAGCACTTATTTCAAGCAGCCAATTGAAGCAACATCAATTAAAAAAATTTCTAATAATCAGAAATTAAAAATTATTACTTGTATCAGCCTGTTAAAAGTGAACAAAAATATCCATCAAGTGGAGGAACTGAAGATTCACATTTAAATCCAAATAATATATCTAATAACCCAGAAATAATTAATAAATTATATCCATAGAAATTACCTCTGCACAGACATTCACAACCGTTTGAAGCTCATCTCCAAAAGTGTCTTTTTCCTTTGACAGTTTCTTCAGCAATTCAGCTTTAAACTTCCGAGTTTCCTACAGTTTTTTCCCAAAAGACACACAATTATTATAAACAATACAATTTAAAAGAAAAAAAGGAAATCGCATTTTGACTTACAGCTGCTGCAAATTCAGGGATGGGGTCAGGATAGACGTATTTCTGAGATGGGATTGCTTTTAAAGGTCTTGAGAAAGTTTTAGCTGTGAAAGTGGGCATAGGCATGCGCCGCATAAGGGAAGGTGTGCCCTGGATAGCACCATTGGAGGCTGGGTTTTTGGCGGGAATCGGCTTGGGCGGTCGGAGGATTGGATTGCAGTTGCAGAGTGACGCCAGTTGGTGGCTAGCATACGCCGGAGTGCGCATCGTGAAAAATTTTAATGGACCTCCTCTTAGTTGGGCGAAGCCCATAAATTGACCCAAAACCTTTAACAAGTGGGCTTAGATCTACATCTCTTCTGGGCCAATTGCTTTACACCGTTTGGGCTAATGTGATTTTATTGTGGGAGTGGGTCGAGAGCTTGAATAGCCCAAAACAAACATTATTTTTCTTAGTTTTCCTAGATCACCAAGGCAAGATTTTATTTGCAAAAAATGATTCTTTTTTTCCCAAAAGTATCTTTTTCAATAGAGTGATGTGATACTATTATTTTTTAAGTACAAACACAAAATGATAGAAGTTTCATCTCAAATAATAATAATAATAATAATAATAATAATAATAGATGTTTCATCACATTTACGCATCTATATATGTGCTATTTGTGCAAATAAATAGATTATACGTTCGAGTCTCATAAAAGTAAGAGCCAGCAGAAAGCAACCTTGTCGATGCATTTTGAATTAAAAGGCAAGTTTATGTAAGAACATCTCATGTTAGTCTCAATGTATCAAATGGCCCAAAACCATAACGCGAAATCAAGAACATTAGATAATTGATTTTCCTTTAATTTTTCAAAAGATGGTCCATCTTCTAAAATTTAATTCACATAATGATTTTCTTGATTTAAAATATTGGTTCAAATAATTATTTTTAGCTACCATCACGTCTAAGATAAAGGAATGAAAACAAATATATATATATATACATACACACACACAGTTTATTAAAGGTAAAAAGAAATTAAAACGTGAAAGGGGACATTTGCAAATGGATTCCAACTTAGAAAATCGTCATAGTTCTATCATTCTTTTTTGCCCTTTTCGATTAGGAACTATTAAGAGATTTATCAACTTTCTTGATCTCCCTTTTGAGCTTGTTTGATTAGTTAAGCAATTTATTGATGTGATCTGTTAATTTTTAAGCTAGCTTTCGGCAAAATATAGCAATCTTTTATGCCAATTCTTACCTCCATTTACTCCCCATTCCAGATTTGGACAGGTTAAATACGTAAATATCTATCTTTGCCTAAAAGTTTTTATAATCCTGGCAATATGCCAAGTCCCACATCCACAAAGTCTTATAAGCAGACAACTTTTAGCTATAAATTAATTAAATCAGCCCCAAAAGTTTCCCTTGCTTTTTCTGATTAAGACAGGAAAGATTAATAATGCGCATCATCTCTTTTTTTGATGAATTATAATGCACATCATCTGGAATGATAAAATTATACACATCGACAATACTAGGTCTCAAATTAAAAGAGTCAAAATATTAAAATAGTTTATAGTTTTTTCTCCGTACAATTCGAGACGCCTTTAGGACAAGAGAAACCTTTCACCATGAGTACCTGCAAAACAATACCTCGATTTCATTTTTCGTGTCTGGTGATATATTTGACGTCATCTGTATCGTCTTCCTTTGAAGTTTTTTCAAGAGAAAATCCTCAACCGTGAATACTAGCTAGGACATGGGCTAGAACAATATGTTGATACGATTGCAGTTGAGTTTTTTATGTTTGGCTATGAATTTGGGAATTATATTATAATTATATATATATATATTATATCATACAGATGGCATAGTTTGATTGATGATTATAGAGATGACTCTTTTTATCTCCACCCTTTGGAAAGAAAATGGAGAGGTACAGGCACTATCACAAAGCAATAAAGAACACAAAACATGGAGATTACACGCTCCCCTCCATTTATAGCCCTCTCGTCTTTCCCATTCACTTTTTTCAGATACTTTTGAAGCTTGTAAATTGGCATCCTAAGAGAATTAAAATTGTGACTTTGAAGAGGACATATATATATACACACACAAAGAGAAACGATTACGACAAGAAATTAAAGATTAGTAAAATAACAAAAAATTCTCAATAGCCTTTATAGAGTAGAAAAATCATCAACAGCCTACCATACAGTAAAGAAACAGCTTCTATGAGAGCGAGCTCCACACGGTGGTGGGAATTGTCTGTGTGAGTTGAATCATGACCTTTAAGATGGCAACCTTTAAAATAAAGAGTAAATTCCATTAAACTCTCCAACCTATAGGGTCTATGGCACTGTGTTTTCCATTTTTTGCGAATGTGCGATTAATTCCCTAACGTTTGAAAAATGTGCACTTTGTCCCATTTAACGGATTCCATTAGAATATTCACAGAATATTCCCTTTTTTTACTGTTGACCCCTTTATGATTAAATGAAATATTCCCCGAATATTCTAACGAAATCTGTTAAATGGGGCAAAGTGCACATTTTTCAAATGTTGGGAGGTTAATCGCATATTCGCAAAAAATAGGGAGCAAAGTGTAATAGACCCTATAGATTGGGAGGTTTAATACAATTTACACTAAAATAAATATATAAATATGACAACCTTTAAAATAAATATATAAATATGATAAGAATGTTGTTTGGACATGCTAATTCTTCGATTGTGTTAATTCTTCGATTGCAATATTTAATCTGACAAAAAGCACAAAGGGGACCAAAATAAAGTATTTTTAAATTACTTTTGAAATATAATATGTCAAAATGAGTGAATTTGGAGGGTAAAGTACACAAATTTACACTTATCTTTTTCCTTCAAAAACTCAGCATGAAATATGGGGACACCAAATGGTGCAATGCATGAATGCCCCATTGGGAATTTTAATGAAATGTATTGCTGTCTTGCATTGTGCAGATGTAAGAATCATTCCAACTTTTGAAATCCTTTTAGTCTAGGGTCCAATATATTACAACTCTTTTGGTTCTTACAAAACAAAAAATAAGGATAAAAAAGCTGAATTTTATGTCCTGTTTTTATCTTTATTTATGATATGGTCAATTAAAGGTGTGAATTTTAATTAAAGATAGACTCAGTAACGCTCCTCTTACACACCTCAAGGCCCCAACCTAGGAGGAAAGCAAAAAGTATATTTGGCTTCTAGGGGTACTTTGGATTCTCTTTTAAGGAATGGTATTTATTTTTATGTAATAATATATAGTTGTTTCTTTTTGGTACTTAGAGGAAGAATGTCAGAAGGTGATCTTTTTCTTGTTCTTATTACAAAAATGTTTTCTATTCTGTCACGCTTCTTTTTTCTTCAATTTTTTAATTTATCTTCTTGATGTTATATAAATATTATTATAGTGGTTTATTTGTTAGCAATAAGAATGATTTTGAATTGCTTAGGACCTGAAAATACAGAAAGCAAGTATTTTGGATATTTGAAGTAAAGTCTATTCAATATGACAGAGATAGTGAGAGAGAGTTGAAGATTAACTAGTGATTAAAAATTGCATGTTTGGTTGCGTACATCATGAATATTTATAGAGTTTGTTATGTGTTAGAATTATTACAATGGACATATAAAGCATGATTTGAACTGTAGAATATTTTCTAAAAAGTGGATGGGCGAGATCTCTTCTATTAGACCTACCGGTCGGACAGGGTCAAACTGACCCCACCCACATCTTTATTTTGCAGGGGTTCGTATTCTAGACTCAGTAGCTAGCCCAACCCAACTACTTTCATTAACCCTTTATGAATTACACACATCAAATTAAAATACTTTATTTTTCTTTACAAATAGCTATGGTTTCTCACTTAAGGTAATTTTAATTATCAATAATTACTTTTAAATTGAAATATAATGATATATGAAGATATTTTTACCAACATCTTTATTTTATCAGTTCTCAATTTGAAAGATCCATACCACTTACAACATTACTTTTCCTTGAAGGCAATAAAATTTGCCACGGAAAGTTTCAGTACTGTGTTACCATGTAGACTATTGACACAAAAAGTAATGTAGATGATAACATTTTGACTTAAAAATAGCACCATAAGATATTATTTAATGATTGGACTCCTAAATTGAATTATAAATGTGCTATAACAACATTACATTATGTAGTTGAAAATAATAAACTAAAACGACTATTGAGTAAAAAGGTGATATATATACACATATAAAATACCAAAAGACCTTATATATATATATATAATATTTTCGATCACCTAAATTAATTTATCAAGTAGAACTATTCGAATTAATGCCGTTCACATGGTCTTAAGAATTTGCTATACTTTTTCTTCACAATTTTCTTTGGTAGATTGATTGACTGTACTCAATTCCTGCGCTACAGTATTGTTATTAATTGCATTAATAAAGATATGGGTCAATATTTTTCATGAAATTTTTATAAGATGTGGATGTATATCAGAACAATTTTATAGCACATTAAAACTTTTAGCCAAGACCAATATGAATAGTTGCCATCGACGCACTGAACATAGCCAAACTACCCATATACAATAATGAGAAAAGAAGGATCTTTGTACTGCTTAATTTGGCTAGGAATCGGATTCAAAATTAATAAACTAATCTTTGACCTATTGGAATACCACTCGTCCTCATCATGTCATAAATATGAAAAACACACTTATTTATTATCTTGTTTATTGTCGTTTACTTTCTCAACCAAACCTTGACTCTTTTAAGCATTGGAGAGTACTTTTTGTTTACCTACCAGTGAAGCAGCATTTCTTTATTTTCAAGTTCAAACTATATTCGTCAGAAAAAAAATCCTGACACCCCAGATCAAACGCAACAATTGCGTTATTCATTTTATTTTATTTTTTGACTTGGAAGAAATTTATATGAAATTACATAGTCAAGGGGTTTCTTTCAAAGTTAAAAAGGAGCCAGGTATCAATTAAGAGATGCCAGTCCAGGTAGGTAATCTATAAAGACATTATATACGTACTAACAAAATTTGTCATGAGATGGTTATTTTTTTCCTTGAATGTGGACCATGAAACCAGCTGTTAGGTGTCTAAGATACATGAAGATGATTGAAGTAATTTCCGCTGTTTTGCACTCAGTACCCAGTCCACTGGTTTGTTAGGATGCATTTAAGTAGCATGCACAGCTTATCGAGTACTGTCTAGAATGTTCACTTTTAGTTTTTGCAAACCATGTTAATTAAAGGAGGGCAGGAACGTGGGTTCGTTTGTTTATGTTTTGGGGTGTTTTCGAAAATAGTATTTTGAGAGTGGGGTTGGGGAATGTGATAAATATTTGTTTATATTTTATTGTGGCAAATATATAAAAGTTGTTTTGGAGGTCAAAGCTTCTTTGCTTATGTTTTAAAAGGAGGGGCATTCTTTTACTGTAAATGAAATTAATTACTTTTTGTTTGGTTATTAAGAAGAGATTTGAACTTAATAATACTTTCTTTCTTATACATAATTCTATTATGAATTTATATAATGATACATATATATATTTATATATATGTATGTAATATGGACTTTTTTGGAAATAAAAGAAAAACTTGAGGGTCTTTTGAGAAAATGTAAAATGATATTTCTCTCAAAATATCATTTTTTTTTTTGGATATAATTTGGGAGAAAAAAATTATTTCCTCAAAATGAAAACAAGAATCTATTCTTAAACACTAAAATCCACAAGTTGTATGTTGGGGTCGGAATACGAGCAAGCTTTCTTTGCCGGGTCGTATTTTCATAGGCATATATTAACATGTGATTCCTCTTTACTGCAGAGTCGGTGCTTCACATTTAAGGGATAATCAACTCAATAAATCTTGAAATTTGGCTTAATTACAGTATTTTGTGTGATTTGGAAAATTATAATAATATCATAATTATTGCCATTAATTCAACTAATAGAAAACTTAACGGAATATGTGAAATATTACAATTAAACCTTTTAAAAATTTAATATATTGACTTAAACGAAACTTCTTAAATAGCTTTTCGTCAACTGAACAAACGACATAAGATATTATTGTAATCGCTCTAATACATGAAGTGTTTCAATGAAAAATGTCAAATTTCATGAAGTGTAAAATAATTATCATGTAATAAATTCATACCCAATAATACATATAACAACCAAACAACAAATTTAGTTGTAAAGTACTAATTCGTTATGTATGATTAACCATAATTGAGCTAGCTAGCAAGACCTGCCACTCTGTCAAAAATACGCACAATCTTGCAACTGTAATGGTCTGTTTGGCAATCGCGAAAAATGCGACCCCAGCTCGTGTACTGGTCCAATGATTCAGATATATCGTACGGGAACGGACCAAACAGTACTTAATATTGTGACTTAGAACGTTAGGTTTCGGGGCGATTGAGACTAATGTAAGAGGAGGCATAACTGTCTGAAATCTAGAGGAGACGAGACAGCATATGGGTCAGGGTCACGAGAAGGGCACTGGCTAACGAGCCATATATAAATATTCATTGATTGAATCAGGCTTTTATTGCTTGAGGGACCAACTCTTAGTCCCCTCATCCACCAATGAGCAATTACTTCACCTTTTTCTTTAAAAAGTTCTTTTATACTCGGTAATAAAAACAAATGGCAAAGCTACAAAATCTTTATTGTCAATCACATGCATTGCACAGAACCCCGGATGAATGGGGTCCGGGATAGTAGAAATTTCACTATAAATAATGTCAAGATTTTTCCTCAAGGACAAAAGAACTTTCTCACTGTTTAGTTTGACCAACAATGGGTAAATTTAACGAAATCAGTATAATATTCCAATTAGATTCTCTGAAAATCTAATATGTTGACAAAAATATTACAAACCAACCCCTTATTAATCAATATGCTTAAGTTTTTAAAAGATCTTATTGTAATATTAAATATGTTTCATTATATTTTTCGTCAAAGCTAATGACAGAAGATATTATTATAATTTTTTCAAATTATAGAAGGTGTTTCAATAATTAAGTTAAATCTCAAATGATATTTAGTAATTATTCCTTTCCATTACATCAAAATACTACACCCATTTGTGAAAACATGAGTATATATTATAAGAAGGCCCCAAAGACCTTCCCATTTAGTTAGGCAAAATTTTCGCCATACAAGGAAGAGAGGTTTCACGTGTCTCTCCTCTGACAAATAAAATTAAAAATTAAAAATTAAAAGCCCAGTATATGGTTAGGACAAAAATTAAAGAACAAACAAAAAAAGAAAAAGGTAAAAGAAGGGACATTTCCCGCCAAAAAAGCACACATGCACACGTGTACAACACACTATATGCGCGCATACACACATCACTCAAAATCCAAAGAACAGTCTTCCTGGAGCCACGAACCTTTATTATTATTATTTCTCTTTCTTTTTTTCTTCACTTGTGGTGCAATCATGCAGTAGCCTGTATGAATAGCAGCTCAAACTTCAAAGTTCCATCTTCAAATTCTGCCAACTCCATTGATTTTCACAGCCCCTTTAGGTCCCACCAATAATCAAAGCCACATATTGAATTCAATCTCTACTCTCCATTTCATTCATACTCCATATCATGACTCCACACCACTAAGCATTAAAACATCTTTTCTTATCGCTTTCTCACACCAAAACAGGAGAAATATATATGTACCAAAACCCTTTCCCTTGGGAATCTGCAAAGCCATTCATGAATGCCATTGCCCACCAAGATAGGCTTATACTTAACACTCTTCCCAAACTATGCAAACTTTTTGTACATAGACATTATTATTATTATATCTACATAGCTCATGTCAGTTTTTATCTCATTAATTACCCCTGAGGAAAATACTGAAGATTATAGACAAATTTTTTTACCATGCACTATTTTCTTTTGTTTTTCCTCCTTTTTCCCTCAAGTACTATCAAAGCTCTCTTTCTCATCATCTACCCACGAGTTGTTATTTAATTTCCTTCTCTTATATGATGATATTGACGACGATGAATAGGATGATGAATCGGTCCAGGTAATATTTGGCCGAGGCATGACTCGGAGCTGTGGTAAAACCTTTGGTTGCTTCTTAGGCATAATATTTGATGTGATTTCTCGAATCAAGTGGTGGCAACTCGTAATATTATCCTGCAAAATAATGGATTTTCCATCCAAGTTGGCAAATATTTTCAAGTTAAACATACGCATTAAACTAATTTATGATTTTATTTTCTTACTTGGTGGAGTCCATCACACCATGACACAACATTTTGAGCAGTGATGAATGAAAATTTTGGGAGCTCATTTGCTGCACAAAGTATTGTTGCAGCAGCAATGGAAGATGGCCTATACTCGAGGAAGCTCCTCTCTGTTTTCAAATAAAAATGTATAAAGTATTTCAAGTCGAAATTTATATTTTACTTTTTAATTTTTAAATATATAACTAAATAATAAAAAATAAGAAATAATAATGTGCCAAAGAGCATGATATGATGATAGAAGCGTCTATATATAGTATACCTTCAATAGTTGAGAGAATAATTTCTTTTGCCCTTGATGCAAGGAACTCAGTATAAGTTCCAGATGGGTCAATCTTGAATGCGAAGAAGCGGAGATAACAAAACGGATAGATGGATCGGAGTCTCCAATCCAAGACCCTTAGAACAAGAAGTTCCATTCTTTGTATAGTTCTTGGTTCAAAAATAAATTTTGCACCTTCAACCTAATTAATAATAGGAGACAAAAGAAAAGGAAAAAAAAAACTCATTAAAACTATTATGCTCTAGATACAATATTCATCTACGACCCACATTATGAAATTAAAAAAAAAATACCTGAAGATCCAAAAGAGAAGGAACCAGTGGTTCCTCCATCTTGGCAGCTAATGATAAGCATGCAACCGACAATAGTTGCAGTGGCCATCCATTCATTTTCTGCAATAATTTTATGAGAAAAACAAAAGATTAATTAGTTGCATTGAATTATACTACAATTAACAAATTATACACATTAACAGATAATTATTCCCCATTAGTATACATGCATTACGAGGTTGTTAAAGACAAATAGACCGGCCTAACGTATACTTTTAAAGAAGATAATGTTGTTATATATCTTATTTATAATTTACAAGCATGCTTTAAATCTATTATCTTATTAATCATGCTATCATGGTTCTTTCCGTCATCATTCACATCTTGAATATTCCAGTATACATAAATATCATAGACATTAAAGTAAAGGAATTTAATAAAAAAATAATTGGCCAAGTCATTTCAATAATTGGATTAGTGGTAAGTTCATGTAAGTTCCATTTGCGTGACAAGTTTTCTCAACAATACCAAATATTACATTATATTCAATGGACTTTAAGTGGGTAGAAAGAGAATATATGCACATAGAATTAAACAAAATTAAAGCAGAGATAATAAAGATTGCAACTAATAATGGTATATGCATATCTTTCACTATTTATTGCAATTACCAATCAAAGTGAACGTTGATTAATGATTAATAAATGGACTTTTTTGCATGTTAAATAATAGCAATGTAACAACTTTACAGTCCTAGACAATATAAGCATCCACTAATTGCAGGTCCTTTTCAATGGTATTTAAAAGTCAATATTATATACTAGATGACATTGATTTTGAAATGACCACAGGGGTAAAATAGTGCATTAGAATTAGCTATAAGATACTTTCTTTGTCCACATTAAATGTCTTGCATGATCTGACAGTGAGTAAAATATCCAATAGTATCATTTATTTAAGAACAAATGGAAAATTAATTAACCTTTTTTTTTTTTTTATTTTACCATTGAAGAGTTAAGAAATGAAAACACCAGTGACATTTAATGATGTGCTTGACGGTGACGGGAGTCTTACCGGCAAGTGATGGGAGTAAAGAAAACGATCAAAGTAGTTGACGGAGAGATACGCCGTTAATGGCTGTAAACCATAATATCGTTCCACCTGCAGAAAAAATAAGAATTAGTCAACTGTCCCCGAACCGTAAACTGCGCCTTGAAGGCGACAGTGCGCCACAAATCACTGTTTCATCGCCGTCTACAATTCACTCGTTCCCGTAACCCCCGGCGTATATTAGAAACACCATGCTAAAGTGCGCCAGCATTAAGCAAAAGATATCGGAAGTAATTCCAGCTTCATAATCCAGTCTTTTCAGAGCTTACTCAAGGTAAAGTTAGCCACCTGGACATGATAGAGAAAGCAGGAATCAAGAAAAGTAAGGAACATACGGTATACCTTGAGAATCCATGCAACGGATTCCGCTCTAACAGATGCATCAATTGACTGATGATCGGAACGAGAAGTATATCCTGCGAGATCTCTCTCGTCTTCTAGGAGTCCGACGATGGACTCTTCGAGGTCCGGCGGCGGAGATTCGAGATCCGATGAATATTCGGACAAGTAATCTCTTCCGTCGGAGAAGACACTGTTGGAATCCTCGCCGCAGAGGAGGTCGGAGAAGCAGTCGGAGCACGAGACTGACATGGCGAATCTGACCGCCGATTATCGCTCATCATTCTCTTCTGATCATTTTTAACGGATTTGTGGCTTGGACTGTCGCCGGAGATCGATCGGAATATACGCCGGAAACTGGGGGTGAAGATTGAGTGAATGATAGAGTATTAGAGTGGGGACTGTGGGTTTTAATCTGTTCGGTTTAGGTTCACTTCTCTACTTGTTTGGTTTGGACTTTGGATATATAAATAGCTAATAAGGTAGGGGAATTTTGAAAATCCTTTTTTTTTTTTTTGGCTATGATTTTCTGTATTCTTCATATTTATTTTTGTGTGGGAAAATATCTTGAAAGTATTAAGCCAAAAATAATTTCAAGCATTTTGAAAAATATAATTACAAAAAAATTTTAATTTTACGTACATGCATATTATTCCAACCACATGAGCTGCTATTTACTTCGTACTATTGATGGATGCTACACAAAGCTGCAAGTAACTTTTATATCTATACTTGTATATATTATATATAAAATATGAAAGGTAAAAATTGTTATTTTTTGTTGTATGTTTTATGTAGGGTTAATTATATTTTACTATTCTCTAAGATTATGAAATTACCAACCATTACCCTCATAGTTAGAAAATTATAAATTAATCCCTATAAGTTTGTGAAATTACCAAATCATCCATTTTCTTAGATTTTTTGACCGAAACTATTGATATCCTCCAATTTTTTCATTGTACTAATTACCCATTATACTTTTGTACTTGGTCATCGTGATTTTAGAGACTAAAATTGAAAATTGCCATTGGTTTTACGTCAAAAAACATAACGAAATGGATGATTTGGTAATTTTATAAACTTATAGGGGCTAATTTGTGATTTTCAAACAACGAGGGTAATAGTTGATAATTTCAAAATATCAAAAGATAGTCAAATATAATTAACCCGTTTTATGAATTCTTTCTAAGATATCGTTGCTCTAATAACCATACACATTCTAGCTACTTTTCTCTTAATCTTAAATTATGTATGTATTACGTTAAACACATTAATCATATTCTAATTATTATATAAATACAGTGTGTATTATCTTAATATATACAATATTTTACTTATTTTATGTACATGCAGCAAGTATGCAATAGATGCTAATTATTAATAATAATAAAACAACTTGTTACCACTTAATTCAAATGAGTTGATCTCCTAACTATTATCAATAAATAAATATTTAAAATAAATAAATAAACAAAAATGATACACAGATGAACTTATGTTACTATTTTTTAATGCCAAAATTTTGATCCAACCATCAAGATTTTTATGATTTTTATGGGCTTAGAATTCGTGTCCAACCTAAAATCCAGGGGCGTCATCCAAATAAAAAAAATGAATAAATAAAAAAATCTATTTTAAGAATTTTTTAAAAAAAATAAAAAAAGAATATCAGTTAACTTCCTAAATATGAAAATAATATTAAGAAAAATTTATATTTGAAAGTTTAAATATTACAAATTCATAATTTTTAAATGTATTGACAACATATAATATTTATTAAATTTTAATTTACAAGATTTAAAAGAACAATTAATGTACAAAATATTATCCATATATAATATTATAGTTTATGAGCATATATATTTGTAATATACATAATTATTAAATATATATATACACAATATTTTTACGATTCAGGAATATATCATAACCAAATATCTATACTATTATGAAAAGAAAAGTTATTTTGTGCTTAATATATATTAAAAATATGTGCACAATATCTTTTCAAATCAGGTCTATGAGAACTAAATATTTTTAATAATAAAAATTCTTGAATATATTAAAAATTCAGGTATATATCTTAACCAAATATCTCTTAATTAATGCACAATATTTTTAATATTTCCTTATAACTAAACCCTTTACATAATAAATACTTTTGATATACATACTTCTAAATTTCTTAAGTTACATGAGTATAACTATTCCTTCGTCGAATCCAATTTCACGGGCCTATAACCTTAACGAAGTGACGCTCCTTGACCATGAGCGATTTGTGTTACATCTTAACTCTAGATCGGATGTGTGTTGGAGACTGCAGAGAGTATTGAGATAAGTTTCACTATTTTTTTCTTTCACTATATTGTCAATTCATGTTATTTTTGTATCGGAACAATTGCATTTGTTCATTTTAATATTTGAGCATCCCCTTAGTTTGATATAAATGAAATAGACAACTCAAATAATATTTCATATTCGAAAATTACGTGCCAAAACATTGATAAAAATTAAAATTTAAAATCTTTCAAGCCATTCTTAACAAAACGGGAAGAGTTTAGGCCCATTTGCATTTATCTTTCTTGAATCAAGACAACTAATTCTAAGTGCAACGATAATTAATCGTTTTATATCATGATTGCATGATAAATATAAATATGTGGACAATACATAATATAAGTCATTTCATATTTTTTAGCTCACAAAAATTTAATGCTAATGTATATTTTATTTAAAGAGCAGTTACATATGCGTGTACTAATAAATGGACCTGATAATAGTTACAAAAATATGGGTTGGAAACCATGCTAATAATTAAAGATGGTAGGTAATAAAATATAGTCATGACAAAAGGCTTATGATTGTTATTAGAAGCATTCAAACCCCATTGGTGCAGCTTTTGGGGGAGCGTGGATATGATTTGACTAATTGAACTCACCCCAAAAAGTTGAAAATAGTTCATAGTAATAATTTTTCATTTTCCACCCACTTTCTTTCAGACAATCCATAGCAGATTGTAAATCGTTCAAACCCTGACCCAACCTGACGAACCCAACACGATCCACTCGAAAAAAACCCGAGTTTGAATTTGGGGTTTTCATATTCGGGTTGAATCGGGTTGGCCCGATTATAAACCCGAAAAAAAATCAGGTCGGGTCAACCCGATAACTTGAAAAACAAAACCAAGTCAACCGTGACCCGACCCAAATAACTTAATTTATTAAGACTATTTTTTTCTCCTTTTTTTTTTGTATAATTCAGGTTGGGTCGTGTTTGAAAGAAAATGAATATAATAATTCAGGTTGGATTGGATTTTTTCGGATTGGGTTGGGTTATTCGGGTTGTTGGGTGACCTGATTGAAATTTAGGTCAACCCGAACCCAGTTGAACTGGTTTCGAATTGAGTATTTCGGGTTGAGTGTCAGGTCAGATTGGGTTCGGGTTGGCATTTTTTCTGTTATACCCATGCGCCAACCCAACCCGAACCCATCCGACCCACCCGAATTGACACCCCTACCTCTACTTGCTTCAAACTTATTCTCAAATGGGCTTGGGAAGTCTAACGCCCTAGATTTATATATTTTATATGTACTTTATTCATACATTTACTAGTTTGGACATCTTTGGTATGAGTCTAGAACCAATGACGATTACTGTGAATTATACTAGACCCTTAGTGGAGATGGGATTTCCTATTTCAAAATGGTATTTCATCTTTTATTTTATATTTTAAATACATGTAATGTGTGTTAGGTATTTTCTTATAAAAATATTTAGTAATTAATGCAATATATATGGCATGTATTTAAAGGTATGAAATAGGAAATGAAACACCATTTGAAATAGAGGATCCCGTCCCTTGGTTATATTAAATTAATAGAGCCAGTGTTTGGGCTGGTTTATTCATGTATTTAATATGTTTGCGATTGAACTATTGTGAATTATACTAAGCTCTTGGTGATACTAAGTTCATTGACTTAGTGTTTGTACTGGTTCATTCAAGTGTCTAATACATTTATAATTGAACATGTGAGTATGGACATGAATTAATAGGAGAAAGCATAAGCTCAACACTGTTGGTGCATCCTTCCTTCTTATTCATTTGAAAATAAATAAATAAATAAATTCGACTAGTTAAATTATTTACACATTTTTGTTATTATTATTTATTTTTTTATTTTATTTTATTTTATTTTTTTATTTTTGTCTTTTGTGGATGTTGATATGATTAGACTGTGCGGTCCAAATCTGTTCTAGGACAATTGCAAGTAATTATAAGCTCGTAATTGCAATTAACTTTTAAATTAACCGAAATGTTGAGCCAATAACCATGAGTTAAGTAAAATTCATTGTTCATGAATCCTATGTGGCCATATAAATATGATATGATATCAACTTGAAATATAAAAGTTTAAAATTATAATATATAAAAAAATTAATATATTATTTTTATATATAAAATTTTTCTAAAAATGATACCAAATTGTATCTCACATTAAAAGAGTAGAGAGTATTAAGAATTGTTCTCGATTCCTCATGGTTCAAGATATTTTTGAAGAACAATTAATGCCTTATTAAAGTATTGGTGAAATGCTGAGTCTTGATGGAATGGTATCGGCACCAAATATTCACATGTCCCATTTTGAAAATGGGATTTCAAAATTGAAAAAAAGAAAAAAGAAAGAAGGAATTAACTTCAAAAATTATGTTTAGGAAATATCACCATAGAAAAATTGATGCTAACAAAATCCTTTTACCAAACTTTGCCAAAATTCTCTTTAATTTTATTATTGGTCTATAAATTCAAAGCACTTAGAAACATCATTATGGTGCCCTTTTTGAGCAACGACATAAGCTAAACTAAAGAAATAATGCGGAAAAGTACCCCTTCAAGTAGGGACATTATCAACTCAAGTATTTATCCTTCCACAGCTATTCAATAAATACTCATGGCATTTGTCAACTACTAGTACGTGTTTTGTCATGTCAATTAAATGCAAATCAAGTATCTCCCTCATGTGTAATATTCTCGGATATCATATCATATATTAAAGAAAAATATATGTTGATAATGCAAGGTAACATTAAAATAAATAAAAATATATATACACCCATATATGTGTGTATACATATATACATGGTGTCGACGGTCAATAATTAATTAAATTTGATTAAGTACTCAAAAAACATATTAAATTTATTAAAAAATCGAAAGGATATCAAAAATTGCCCACGTACCACGTTTGTACATAAACAGGAATTATAACTTTTGAAGTTTATGCTTGTAATATCCCCTCTAATTTATCTTCAATTTACGATTTTTTTTTTTTTCGTTTTTGGTTGATTCTAAAGATCAAAATGTTTAATTTGATTGTGTTGTGAGAGTTTCATCATGTCGGTCAACCAAATCAAACATGTTAAAAAGTGATCACAATAATTTATATAATTATATATTGCTTTTTTGTTTTTTTTTCTCCTTCTTCTCAATCCAAATGAAAACTATTGCGAAAGGTGAATCATCTCTTGAAAATTAAAAAGGAATTATTATATTAATTTTAATTAATCTTGATTCCAAAGGAGGATATGTTTTCCTTTATGTTTATACACAGCTATAAAGTACTAATTTTTAAATGAGGCAATAAACGAAAAGGTGTTCCAATTAGACATGCTTTTAAGAATTTATTTATTTATTTGTTCATGGGCTATATTTCATTATTACATTCTTCACTTATATTATATGGCCTATAAATGCACATGTCCCATGCTTCACCTATATCCAAATTACAAAACATTTCACAAAAATAAAAATATTCCTCTTTGGATTTCTTATTTTTGGAATAAATTTAAAATTAACACAACATATATACAATTTCGTGAAATTCTACCCAAATGAAGTTTGAGTGTTTGACTCTCACATACCCAAATAAAAGGGCTTTTTTTTTAAAAAAAAAAAAGAAATCTTCTTATGATTTTGTTTCTTTTTTCCTTTTCTTGTATATTAGAACAATGATGGTTTGTAATTAATCTTGTCATACCTATTGCAAAAGTAGTTTTTTTTTTTTCAATTAATAAAATCATATTCATATATAGTGACTCAAAATATTGTCACCAAATTTGTAGCATAATGATGGTGATAAGAATATTGTAAGAAATCAATTATTTTAACTGATTATAGCAAATAAATCTTAATTAGTCAACATCCATGAACAGACTGCCTGTTCTAAGGATGAGAAATGGGATTGTGCTAGATTTGGACTATGTCTCCACATACAGAGATAAATAGACAGTATTTTTATTTTTTTAAAATTTCAGACAACCTCAATTGGTCCACGTATGTTTTGGCACATCCTATGTCCATTTATTGTTTTTGTAGTGCAAAGTGGAACATCATTTTCATCCCCTCTTTTGATTTAATGTTCTTCCTTTTTATATTTCAACATTCTATTATTATTGATTATAATTTTTCATGGCACTATACTTTTTACTTTAATTATACAAGTATTTTAAAATCGTCAATGAATTTGAGCTTGATCGATCGATCGATTTGAATGTCATAAAAAATTTTGAGAAATATCATTAATGGAACATATAATTTTGCATGTAATGTGACCTAAAACATGAACCACATCTATGCAATTAAAATAATTAATTAGATTTAGCCTAAGCTAGTTTATATAAAAATTGAGGTGGATTAGGATGAATCATTAGTCTCACATTGTATTGGAACCAACCCTAAATCATAATTAAGATTGTAGGCTAGGTATTATGTATCCATCTTTCAAAGTCACTTTTGAATTTGGGGTGTGTGTGTGTATATATATTATTTTAATAATTGGGTTATTATAATTTACATTAGTGTTATTCATTCCTTTGTTGACATTCTATGATCTATAAAAGATGGTGTTCATACCTATATATGTCACTTGAAGTTTATATGCCATCCACTACCATTAATTGAGAGGTAACTGCATAAGTCCACTTTCTTTATTAATTTCCATTAATAAAATAAAAATGTCACATGTTTCTAAATTGAGTCAACATTCAACAATTAGTTCAATTTTTAAATAAATTGATGCTCTTATTTTTTCAGTTACGACTAGAGTACAGGAAATATACAAATGAAATTACAATTTTAGCCACCAAGATGCCATGAATAATTAATTAATGAAATTGTGTGATTATATTTATATATCTGCCAAAGGTACATGGACAATACAGAACTTTTTAAGAGCTACAAGGCTAAAAAATATGTCTTTTTCTGAAAAATAATATAAGAGATCATCTATATATATTTGAACAGCTGATGTTTAATTTTTCTGTTGAAGCACAACGTTGTCTTAACTCTCAACCTCTTGCATAAAGTGTCAATTAATTGACATACATAGTATTTATTTTTATTTAATTATGAAAGAGAGTAATGAAAAAGGATGTTAATGTCGTATATCAGTGAAAATATTGTGTAAAATACATCCAATCATACAAAAATATTCTACGTAAAGAAATAAATATCTCAACATCATCTGAGGTTTGATTTAATTATATAAATATCCATGGTAGTTTGAAAAATTACAATAATACTCCTTGTCGCTAGCTTAGTAAACGAAAAACTTAAATGAACTTGTGTAACATTAATATCAATATATCCTTAAGATTTTAATATATTTTAATATATTGGCTGAAATAATAACAAAAAATGTTATGGTAATTTTTCCAATTAAGGGGATATTTTTATAATTAGGTCAAATCTTGGGGAATGTTGAGGTTATCACCCTAAATGAAATTTTGTTAAGATCAAATTTGGGTTACGCTTACAAAGTAATGCTCTAGAAGGTCACTAATGATCATTCAAAATATAATCTATTACTAAGATTTGTGGTAACTTGGAAAGCTGTATCTGTATAATATTTTCTTATAAGTAAAAGGTATAAGAAGGACAATACATGTAACAATGCCCTTTATGTGTGATCATAGAAGTCATTATCAATATGAAAATTTTAGCTTGAGTCATAGATATTATTTGCAGAACGAGCACATCGTTACAATTCTACTAAAATGCCAATCAAATTGAAGCACGTCTATTATGCAAATGATAATAAATACGCAAAGTATTACAATTAAGTAACTAATTTATGAACCACTATTCCAAATAAGTTGAAACCCATAACTTTCTTGTAAATTTGTAGGCCAGGTCAATTAAGCCTAGCTAGTTATTGGTTGTCTTGTTCTATTAACATTTGTACGACCATCTACGAAGCCCATAAATTATTGAATTATACTTATAGCCCACACGCAATAATATCTTTATGCCTTAGAGAGCCAAATGGTAATGTTTTCTCTTCCCTAAAATTTTTATTTTATTTATTTATTTATTTTTTTTGCCCCTTTGTTTTCCTTTTGGACAACATTAAATTTCAAGCCGAAATAAAATCGGACAACACAAAAGACTAGCTTGTGGTAATACAACTCTGTAATGTTACAAAGTCAAGGCTGTCGTGTTACATATTGCATAATATTTTCATGGATAATAGTGGGAGCCTAATATAGGGACCATTATTTTCCCATTGATTGTGATTAACATTAAAAAAGTAGGGATCTAAATAATTTAAGTCAACTAAAACTGAACTATCCAAAATGACAATTCCAATCTTTACTTGAAGAAAGTGCAACATTAATTGACATTTCGAATTAATTCCAAACCCTATGAAATAATTTTGAATAAATTAAGAAAAAGATATTTTTAGTTTATTGAAACCGATTGTGACATAAGGAAGTTTGAATTTCTTTAAAACGAAATGACATCTCTACTTTTCATAAAATTTGAAGCGTGCTCTTGAACTCAAATAAAGAATAAGTTATTAACTATCTAACTAGATTTTCTTTTTCTTTTTAATATAATTTACTTTGTTACTTTGATAGTAGAAACTTTATAATTGGGCTTGCTTACACTTTCAGGCCAACTTTGATTAGGTTTTAATTGAACCTTACGGCCCAAAATTAATTGGGCCTCCACGTTAATTTAGAATTGGGTCATATATTTAACCCAATGTGTAGCAAAATGGAAATAAATATATTCCTTTTTGTGAATTTTAATGATGAATATAGCGCGGTAAAAGTTCTTTCCGTGAAAGGTTTTACAGTACACCTGTGTATTTATTGGCTTCGTTTTTACCTTCTCAAAATGTTGCAATATTCTAACTGATAACTCGACCTGACAGATTAAGGGTCAATGGAGGGTTAAAAAACCAAATATCTTATGAGGAGGCAAACAGATTGAAGAAAAGATTTATTTCATTCCAAATTATGCATGTTCTGTGGGTAAGCCCAGCATCAAAACATTATGCCAGTATGCTTCTCTTGATTAATCCACCTTAGAACGTATTTATATCTGGATTTATTGCTTCGTTTTGTTTACCTCATTTACTACGGTGGATTTTGAGACATTGACTTCATGTTATGTTATCTAAACTCTTGATTAATCCACTTAATACCTCTTAACAAATGTATGGCACATCAAATTACTACAAAATTCCATAAATTTCAAATATAGGATTCAAATATTTCATTTCGAGAATGTACTTATATGACCTCTGGCAAATTGTAGCTTATAAAGGAAGAGGCACATCAATGACAGGGGCAAATCCATCTTTTTACGCATTTCTTCATGTCATATTTGTAAAGTTTGAAGCTTTTCAACAAAAACTCACTTACTGGATTCTCATAAACTTCTTCTCTAGTGCTCATTTTCTCTGCCAATAAAGAAAGACCATGAAATTTGCAATGAAATCTACTTCTCCCATAAAAGAAGGCTCAAAAGTACTTTCATGAACGTTATATTACGGAAAGCTTATCTCAGCACCATCTGAAATTTGAATTAATTATAAAATGACTTAATTATAGAAACAATACATCTTGTGATCTAGAAAATTACAATCACCCCCTTGTGACATCAGCTTAGCTGACATAAAACCCAATGGGATCGATATAAGTTGAACTAACAACAAGGGATGTTATTGTAATTTTTCAAACCAGACGAGATACTTCTGCATTTAATTATCCCTCATATTATATTGCCCTAAGTATTAGTCCACTCTTTCCAATCCTTGTCCACATGCCTTTGAGCCCATTTAACTGCAGCTCGGGCAGCTTGAGGTCCTCCAGGTAAACCTCTCCCATTTATGGTATCAGCCACATCAATGAAAGGCATCACCAATAATGTTCCTGGACCACCATACTCTGTATGCAAGAAATCACTAAATATCTATTAAAAGTACAACATTTTTAGTAGAACTTAATTAGTAGTTGCCGGCGTAATATCGAGTTTAATTCACAAGTTGCATTGAAAAAAATTATCCCAGGAATATTAAAAAAGAACATACATACTTCTATCCTTGTGATTGATCAGAATTAGAACTGGTTTCTTTCAAAAATAGTTTGGCCTCAATTCTGCAAGTTGTTTAGTATTTTCGGACTAAGAATATAATTTTTTCAAAGTTGACTAAAAACACATGCTCCTTACGTCCAAATTTAATGGGTGTAATAATCTATTTTAATTCGTATTTTATTTTCTATTCTATTGCACAAACACATGTTAAGTGCATGACATTTTTATGACCCTGTATTTTTATGAAAAAAAATATTTAATACACTTGATATATGTATCTAAGATAAGAAACATGAGATATAATGCCATTTTTGGAAAAGAGAATTCTAATTGAATTTAGTGGTCGAACCAATTTTGCCCTTGTAAGAATATAAAATAGAGAATTCATATATTAATGAATTACTACAGACATAATAAGGTGGTGTTTGTAAGGGCTTTTATTTTTAGAGAAGCGAAAAGATGTAGAAAAATTTACTTAGAAAAGTTGCAGTAAAAGTTAATAGTAATTGGAAATAAAAATAGAAACACCAAGAAGCTCCGGAAGCTAGATTTGCACTGTTTTTACTTATCTAATTTTAGAAAATTAAAAGTAAAAATAATATTTCTAAATACTACAAAACAACTTAATTAAGGGTGAAAATTGAAAAGTTATTTTGGAAAGCCATTGCAAACACCTATTAAGAACAGAAAAAAAGCAAAAACAAATATACCTGAGTAAGATTTCAACAACTTCATTTACAGAATCCCCAAACATATCTTTCTTGGACAGCTTCCCAACCAAATGGATCCTGAATTTCTCAGTCTCCTAAACAAGAAACATTAAATTCCATTAGCAAACAAATCAAGAAAACTCATTTAAAAAAGCCAAAAAAAAAAAAGCAGAGCTACGTTAAAGAAAGTAAAGATGGAACAATAATATTTACAGCATCAGCAAATTCTGGTATGGGGTCAGGAAATTTATACTCTTTTTCTGCTCTGCATATGAAGTTGGGTTTTCTTTTCTTAATAATTTCTTTGGAATAAGCATGAAAATTATTGATTTTGGCTTTATTTCTACATGGAAATAATCGAAGTGAGTTGTAGATTTGAGTTGAAGTTGTAAATTTTGATGATGAAGAAGAAGAACAATGTGGAAATGAGGGTGGCGCAGGTAAAGCCATCGTCCTTGTTATCTGCTACCTCCTCAATTATTCTAGTTTCTCAAATATCTTAAGATATTTGTCTCCTTCTTGGTTTTTTTTTTTTTTTTTTCCTTTTCTCTTTTCTTTTTCCTTTCCTTTTTCTTTTCATTGTGTTTCTTTTTCTTAACCTACGTTTAAATCTGGATTTTAGGAAGAAAAATGCTGAGAAATTTTTCTTTTATGTTTTAAATGATAAAACTCTATGTTTTAATGTTTATACATTTGTGTTTTTCTTTTATTTTTCTCACCTAATTCTTTGATTCAGATATTGCGTTAATTTTGATCATAAATTTTAGGAAGGAAAATGTTTTTTTTTTTCAAAAAAAAAAAACACGCACTTCAAATAAAATTTTTGTTCTTTTATTTTTTATTTTTTTATTTTTTCTCATTTTCTTCCCGAAATTCCTGGATTTGAACATAGCAATTTAATGAGTTGTATTCTATATTTTATGTGTTTTCTTTCATAAATAGTTGGTTCTAATATATACATAAGAGTTAATTACCAAAGACCCACCTAGGTTTGATTTGCTTATAGAAAACCTTCTCTAGTTTTAAAAATTTCTAAATTACTCCTCAGTGTTTGTCGGGTTTGATTTGCTTATAGAAAACCTTCTCTAGTTTTAAAAATTTCTAAATTACTCCTTAGTGTTTGTCTTCTTCTTATTGATTTAACATATAGTTAGGTGAGTTTACAAAATATTTTAAAAAATATGTCTAATTGTGCAAAATTATTTATAATTTCCAAGGATAAATGAAATATTTCTATAAACGAGGCATAACTGAAGAGGTTTTTGACAATTATGCCTATATTTATTATTATATGTTAAAAAGAGAGAAGAGAATAAATAAAAACCGGACTTGCAAGTTGCAACAGCATACACCTGGCAGAAATATTGGACTGGGATGCAGTTGACATCAAGACTTGCCCAATTGATGACAAGTTTGACAGCTGACATTAAGACTTGCCCAATTGATGACAAGTTCTTTTAACAAAATATGTTACTGAAAAAAACACAAAAAAATTGCATATTGTTCTCCACTTAGATGATCATTCTTGTTTGCAGTCACGTTAATCATCGCCCAATACGACCATATATTCATGATTGGGGATGGAGTTGGGATACTTACTTCAGTATCCTTTAAAATCTGACCTAATTATAGAAACACTTTCTATGATTCATGAAATGATAATGGATTACCCTCCCTCATGAGTTTAGTTGAGGGAATCAAAGCATGTGTAACATTATAGTATACCTCCTGAATCAAGAGTTTCTTGTAATACTTTAGTTAATCTGTTTGATTTTAAGAAGTGTAATAGTAATGTTACATGATCTCCGTTAAGTTTTTTACAGTTGAATAAAGAATGGTATGTGATAGTAATTATGCCAAATCTCAAGAGTACTTAGGTAATTATGTAAAATCTCAGTTGGAGTTAGGGATAGTAGTGGGGCGAGTTTGGGGCGGGGTGAGCTCACTCGGAACCCCACCCCATCCCGACCCTCGCCCCACACCCTACCTTGCCTGGAGATTTGCCCTGCCCAGCCTTGTCCCGTCCCCGCCAAAATTTAAAAAAAAAATAAAAGAAAGAAAGAAAGAAAGAAAAGAAACAACAAAAATCTATATATTGTAATATATAATGCTAAACATAGTATATATTATATAAAATGCTATATGGTATAATATAATATATCATATACATAGAGTTATATATAATATATAATGAAATATGTATTATGTAACAATATATAATGTATGTAGTGTGTTGTATAAATAATATATTATATATCATATATTATTTTATAAAATGTAATATAGTATATTATATATAATATATTATGTTATATAAATATTTAAAAGGGCGGGGTGGGTAGGCCCTGTACCCTACCTCATACTCGTCGAGCTTAAAACATAAGCCCCAAGCACCATTTAATCACCCAAGACCCGCCCTATTCGGGGTGGGATGGCATTGGTCCAGGTTTTAACCCGTCCCATTGTCATCCCTAGTTGAAGTTGAACTAGTTATTCCTAAAATAAAATTACTTATCTCTTTAAACAAAAGATTCACACAAATATATATCCAATAGTCAATGGACATTAATTGATCAGCGTCCACAAAGTTTTCCAGTACAGGAAGTCGTCGCAAAAGGCCTTGTTTTTGCATTAAGCTCCTCCTATTGACTTTGTACATGACATAATTATCATCATTATGTTACAATAATCACGATTAATTCCAAAGTCATACTATATTTAAAATTAAAATCAACTTGATCGTAATGATAGTACAACTTGCATAATATCGGCTCGTACAACTTTAGCAAAAATTGCATATAAAATTATAAATAGACACCACCATGAAATAAGTTGTCCAAGCCAATAATCAAGAAACTGAAATTAAGTCCAGAAAAGCTTAGAATCAGCTTTTGAACAATGGCTTTTCGGTTCATTACACATTTGGCTTGCATTGCTTTTCTTGCCGCCGTTGTGGCGGCGCTTGGGGGCCACGACCACCACAACATGGCTCCGGCGCCGTCGCCTGGATCTCCGGCTCCGGCCTCCGGAGCCTTCAGTTCTTCTCCGTCTACGGTGGTTGGATTCTTGGCCCTGGTGGTGTCTTTCTTCGGTGTGGTCGGGAAAAGGATTTGAGAATAATTTGTTATTTGAGATTTCTTTTTGATTATTTATTTTTATTTGGTTGTGTCTTCTGATTGGATGACTTCTTTTTCTTTTCTTTTTATTTTTTTAATTTCTTATCTTGATTTTATTTTGGTGTATTTTCGTTGAATACTTGATGCCGTCTAATAAAGTTTCAGAATAATGATATGATTAATTAGATCTTTCCCTTAATTCTGCTTTAAGTGACTTTTGTCATTCCCAACAATGATTGCTTGGAGTCAAATTATTCAACGAAAAAAGAGAAGGAAAAAATTGGAGAGACAAAATAACGACCGAAATTAGCATAAATAAAATCACATTTACGTATATTTAATTGTAAAAATTATTTAACTAATACAAGTAACAAGGAACTTAATTTTTTGGACTCCAGAAAGAAAGGACAAAAAGGGTGAAATAAAAATAAAAACAAGGAATAAAAATTAAATAACCCATATATGAAATGGGTTGTAATATGCCAATATGTATAATTGTACTTGACTTATATGATAATTCAGTGAGTTTGACCCATTACCTCTAAGTAGAAAAATCATCCATCTGAATATATTTTAAGTATATTCTAATTTGATCCAAATGCGAGCCGTTCACATCCTTAATAGAAATCAAAGACAAACATGAAGAAATGCACAAGGACTGTTTTATTTCTATGTTCGAAGATGAAGCAGTTTGCAATACAGTTTTCATCCAGTCACCAAACACTTTAACTCTCGAATATTAAACTATTACGATAGAAATATTTGCTAGAAAGTATTTGCATAATTCAAGCCAAATTGATTCCTCAAGTCTAAAGCAAGCATCATATAAGGGATGATTACCTCTACACCCTCTAAAAGTCCAGCATAGTTACCAAAATACTTGTGAAGTTTGAATAATTACTATTGCACCATGAACTTATGCATAATTGTAATTACACTCCTTTATATAAGAAGTCTACTTGTAATATTTTAGAATTTTCGAGAGTAGAATTGTCTTATCACATCTCAATGAATGTTTTGGTAATTATATCAAACCTCACGGGGTGTTGAGGTAATACCTGTACATAATTTCATGTAATTGCCTAGCAACCAAACGGACATATTCAAACATTGAACATATTGAGTAAATATGACAAGACAAAATTCTGGTTTGGACAGAGTAATTTGATGTTTCTGGGCATACAAGTTTCGGCAAAAGTCTGAAACGATGTCTAGTACAACTAAATTGAAGACTACATCTCCAAATTGTTCAAACGACAACATCGATACGTTCAAACTCAATCAACGACAAATTGTTACTTTCATCCACAGAGAAACTGGCCGGATCACCAACTTCAACACGACCAGATCGATCCACTGCTAGCCTCATTGATCCCTTGAACATGTCAATTTTTGCATTTGAGAGGACGAGAGTGTTACCCTCTTTCGCCAGGTCCACTAACATCAATCAATTTATCGATGTAAGTATAAGAAAGAATTCAAAGTTACTCAGAAGTAGAAACCTCCTTGCAAAAATTCATTTGCAATACTGTAATGCTAAGAGGATGTTGCAGGAGCTTTTGCTTTTTAGAGAAGTGAAAAATTATAGAAAAAGTTGTAGTGAAAGCTGTCTGAGAAAAGAAGTTAAAAGTTCTAAAAGCTACAGAAATTTAATAAGAGTTACTTTTAACTCTTAGCTTCTTTTCTCTTAAATTTAGAAAATTAAAGTACAGGCACAACTTTCAAATACTCCAGAGTAGCAGAAATTCATCTAAAAGTTAAAAACATGTAGCCCACACCCTCTATTTCTGGAAATACTGCAAGAATTACATCATGATTATTACACTAAAGGCTCATTTACTTTGGTTGATGGGATAAGTGAGTGATAGATAAAATAAATGATAGGGTGTGGGATGGGATTGTTTAATATTAATAATCCAACATTTACTTCGAGAGATTGAATGTGTGATAAAAATAATATGATGTTTACATTGATTGATAAAGAATAGATGATTGGGAGTAATTTTTCAAAATACCCTTTGATGTAAAGTATTAAAAAGAAAAAGATAATAATAATTATTACTTAACAATAATAATAATAATAATAATAATAATAATAATAATAATAAATATTATTATTAATAAATAATATGTAAAGTATTAAAAAGGAAAAGGTAATTATTATTATTATAATAAATAATAAATAATAAAAATAAATAATAATAATAAATAATATGTAAAGTATTAAAAAGAAAAAGGTAATAATAATAATAATTTTCAAATAATATTTTAATCATGGATAGGATTAAATAATCACACCACCCAATGCCTGATTAATAATCAAGAAAAAAGGCATTTTAATATCAGGCTTGGCTTTCCTCACGGGCCAAGTACAAGCTCAAATCATGAAAAGTAAATGTGGGTTTAGGGTCTATTAATTAGTGTATCCAAGCTAATCACTTAAAGTAAACGTCCCCTAAACCTATAAAGTCAGGACACAAAGGTTTGCCCGCTTGATTCATGATAAATCAAAGATAAAACACCTAAGGATGGCAAAAGGACCACTGCTGATGACTATAGGGATTATTTGGACATACTTCTTTCACAGAACATCGTTCTTGTGTGGTGCAGTTAAAAGTGGAAGCATGTCTAACCACCAGTGGTTTCACATACAGACATAATATGGCAAAATTCTACAAGTTTGAAAGTGGAGAAGCATGAAGATGCATTGTAATAGTAATGCAGAAAAGCATCTTTCCACAGGGCCTATAATCTCATCTATGCATCGTGTAATTTATTTGTAGAAATCGTTAAACACACAGATTAAAACAGAGAAACAAGACCAAGGAAAAATCAATTGAAAATAAAAGAACAACTTATGCACAATCATCAAAAAACCAAGTATATCAAAATCAATTCCCCTTAAAATCCTCCTATGCAATCGCAACAATATATATCTACCAAAAAGGAACGACTCAAAACTTTGAGAGATGCTATGCCAACCTTGATCATTTCTCGCTGAAAATATGATCATTCCCGTGTCATCTCCTACTAAGCATTCAGCAAACCGTCCTTGAGTTCGACCTCTCTGCACCACTGTCTTCGCATTGACAACCTTCACTGTTAAGTTAAGCCCAGTATCTAACGGACGGAGCTGGTTGACCTTGGTGACTTGCTTCTTCTGATCAGCCATTTTCTATTTTCTTTTTCTTTTTTTCCCAAAAATTATCTGATATTTGACCCTGAAGAATATCCAATATAATTTAGAATGAATCATGCTATCCAATAAAATATTAGACACAAGATCTAAAATTGCACAGAGTAAACATAGACACGAAAACATATTTCATAGAAAAAGCATTCCCCAGAGAAATCAAGAGCCCGGGTACAATGTAGACAAAATTAGATTATCCACTTCCAATTTAACAATATTCAACATTCCTAAGGAACCAGATTTTGCGTATATAACCTAATTCCATTAATCATCAATTTCTTCAACCTAAATCAGAAATTCTTTACAATGCGCAGTTCAGATTTGCAATCAAATGTTCAATTGGCATCTACAGTGCTATACAGAATAAACCAGAGATGAATTTTTTTTCACCTTAAAAACAATATATCAATGAATAACTAACACACAGAAGAAATCCATGAAGTGTATTCGTCAAAATCGAATCTTTCCCAATTCAGAAAACAATGACATACAAGTCAACATATTATTTGCAGATAAATCGATCTATTCATGCAGATCTAGAAATTATCATAAGATTAAACTTCAAAACAACAGAAATTTTTAAAATTAAAGGAATTTAGAGGTAACCGACCTGAATTTCTGAAGCGATAATCACGAAATAATGTTGGGAAAAATAAAAGGAGTTATTTGGAGATTTAAAGGAGTTCGCATTGTAGGCTGGGGAGGGCTTTTGGGTGGACAGATTTCTGAAGCAACTCTGAATTTTCTATAATTGGACCAAATTCCTACTATAACTAGGCCCAAATATTGTCCAAGGCCCAATATTAGAAAATGGTAAGAAATGAAAAAGATAGGCCCAGTCCACTAATTTCAGCACGTAGGGCCGCCCATTATATAGATCTTACAATAATTACACATTGATAATTAATTAATTGATTTATTAAGTGGGGAAGTACTTTAATTCAACAAATTTTTATTTTTGAAGGTGAATAGTATTAATAACACAATGCATAATATACGTATCATTTTGCTTATCCTATAAATCCATCTTTAAATACCTTTGGTTATATTTTCCTACAACAAAATCATTTGATACGAAAAAGGACTGCCAAAATTTGTCTTTCATGTGGAAAAGTGCATGCGTTTTTCAATATTTCACTTTTTTTTTTCTTCAAAATAATAGTAAAAAGCGTCAAATTTCTTCCTAGGTTCGTTGTTCTTTCTAGTAAAGTAAATCCCTACCTAATTCAAAAGTGCATCTAAGCATCAATGTCCGCAAGTAAAAATCTCATATACATATATATATATGTGTGTGTGTGTGTGTGTCAAATTCACTAAATAATTTTTTTTAAATAAAAATAGAATGTTTTGGAAGTGACACATGACATATGCACTCGTATAATCAGTTCAAATTCTTTGTTTAATGGATGTTTCATCTAATTATATTCCACTTGATAGATACATGTCCAATATGTCACATATTTCATTTTCACACATCTATGAAAATAATTAGAGGGTGAAACACTACTTTAAATAGAAGATACAAAATACTGTACAATGAAATATAAGATGGGAATAAGGATTCAAAATTATTTCAACGTTCTTGAATCAAGGGAAAGATAATAAAAAAAAAGAGATTAAACAAGGCCCTACTCAAAAACCTAGTCCTACTCAAGATCTAAACTTTTCCTCCTACCGATCTTCTTTGAATAATTAGACGAAGACAAAGACAAAGACTTATGGCTAAGAGCTCTCGACTTCTCTCTCAACATTTCAACTCGTGTTGGACTAAATCGATGCCTATCTTGTCGAAATGATATACACTGATCAGATAGTTCATCGTGTCTCAAGGCTTGACGATCATTTATATTGAAGTCCGTACAGAAATTGATCAACTTCTCATCGTTGAGATTAGATGGATCATATAACCATGCAGGGTTAGACCCATTACAATAATTGAAATAACTCTTGCAATAATTAATGTTGTCCTTTCTTGATTGAAGCTGAAGCCTCTTCTTCCTCATTCTTTCTTTCTTGTGGGCATTCTGATGACCCCCCAATGCTTGTGAGTTAGCAAACACCTTGAAACAGTACTCGCACTCAAACTTCTTCTCCTGAGGCAGCTGGAGCGCTGCCCCCCCACGGGCGGAGCTTTTATCTAGTTTCTCCGTCACGGTGGAAGAAGATGAGGAATTTATGCTCTCATCGCCTTCTTCTGAAAACCCTTTATTCGACTCACGGATTTGGGACGAATCGGGGAAAAGGTCGAGCTCGATTCCGAATAGTCTAAGCTTCTTCTCCTCGCCGGAATTTGCTGTATATGAGACAGTATTTCTTTCCATTATTTTTTAATTGGAGAATATAATTTTTTTCTTTTTTCCTTTTCTCCGAAGCAAGGGATGCATTATATTTCGCCACTCTTCCTTATATATATAGGAACTTTTGTTGGCCTTTTATAATTATTATTATTATTATTATTTTCTATATATGCATTGCATCTATAAAGAAAGAATAGTTGTGTATATTAATGATATATCAACAGCGGAGAACTTTACGTACGCACCAAAGGTCAATCAAAAAGGATAAAAAGAATAGTCAAGATTGTGGAAGAGATTGTCTAGTCATGCAATATTCTTTTTAATCTATATTTTATATGTATTCGTCAAAAAATCTATATTTTATATATAAATTTAGTAGATATATTATAAAGTTTTCCCTCCAAATAGGACTTATGAGCGTAAGACCTCACTTTCTTTTCTAAAGTGAATAGTTTAATCACACGTGAAGATAGATATCTTATCAGGAGATGAGCAAACTAGTGTTAGAATTGAATGAAAATAGAATAAGAATGTTCAACATCTTGTTTTCTGTTAGCTGATGAGGCCTTATATATCCTGGTGGTAAAGTGAATGTCACGTGACTAATTATTAGTTCAATTTCTGCCAATATGTGGAGTTGTTTTTTACCATTTATATATATAATTTTAGTGATAGCTTTTTGTGATTTTTCTATTCTATAGTAGCTAATCGGCTACTGAGGATTTTTCCTTGGTTGTTATTAATATAAGGATATTGTGTTGATTAAATGTATTAATCGTTTTAATTAAAAATGAATATATTAATCGCTTCACTCTAAATTAAAGATCTTGTTATGGTTCATTTGAAATGTTTGAATGAATAGAAAAATGTGAATATTTTTAGTGATTATATATTAAAAATAATATTTTTGAGAGACTTTATCTTTTAGTAACATTATTTGTTAATCATATATATATAATAATAATAATGATGATTTTTAACAATTTTTATATTCTAGTGCGACAAAATGAATTTCATGTGCTTTAATATTGACTTGTTTCCCGGGTTTTTGTATATGGGTTTAAATAATAAAAAGTTTGCAATTATAGCACCACTAGAACAATTGAATACAAATACTTATTCATGCTTATGAAGGAAGAAAATATATTAGACTAACATAACATTATTAATGGCACAAAAAACCAAAAGTCAAAACTAAAGATGGGGATGTAATCACCTGGAAAGATACTTATTGCAAAAAATAAAATACAATAAAATAAAATAATTTCTTTAATTTGAATGACCAACCAACTATTAGTTAGTGGATTCATGTATCTTTATTTTATTAATTAAACTATATTATAAGAATTAAAAATCTGAACTAATATATGTTCGGGTGCCAAGTCCCGTCTCCTACAGTACTTCAGATCATGTTCATACAATCTTTATCTTTTAAATTTCTGATTATTCACCACTTAGTTAAACATATATAATTATAAATAAAAAATAATATCTGAAAATATATAGGCTTACAGTTGTCTTAATTTGGTTGCACTATGGTTTTTATAATTAGCTGTGAGCAAATTTGGATTATCCCATCCTCGGTGGAATATCTTCCACCAGTTATAAATCATCTCATTCTAATCAATTCCCACTAATTTGATTTAATTTCTAAATTCCCTAATGTTTCTAGGTTATTCCAATTATTTTTCTACTTGATTTGGAGAATAATTTTAAATAATTAAGCATTTTATATGTTATTATCTCTTGACATGTGGATAATCTTGGGAGGGTTGGATTTTGGTGGCTTGGTGGGTTGTTTAATTACTTGATTGATTTCTCATCTTTTTTCTTTGATAGATAAGACTCAATGAAAAAGGTGGGCCACCAATATTCAATAATATAATTATATGCACCTTTTACAAATTAAAATTTTAATATAATAATTTTGGTCAAAAAATTTATAATATAATAATTGAAAGATATTTGATCATGGATGAATACTCTTTAATAAAGCACTAACTTGATCCGTTTGTACAATTTAATTTGATTTTCATATAGAAATTCCTTTATTTTGGTCTGTGTTTCATACTGTATTCTAAAATGCCTTGATCATATTTGCATACTCTATTTTCTCATACCTACATTTATGATGATTATTCTTAAATCACTCATAACCTACTACTATGCACTATAGTAATCATTTTAAAGTTCCACAATTTTAAATGTACATATTTATACCTTTTAATAAAGTGTAAGCCTTTATTTGTTATTTTTAATGTGCATTTTTTAAAATACGCATAATCTCAAATTACTCTAATCATATTCTAATTATTAATTATACACAATGTGAATTGTATCCTAATGTATATAAATTATATCTTGCTTATTTTATGCACAAGAATCGCGTGAGTATGTTCTTGATGTTAATATTAATTAGACTTTAATTTTTAGATGTACAAACCCGGGCAAGACACCTTTCGATGTGACGGGATCCTCTATTCCAAATAGTGTCTCATCTCCTATTCCATGTCTTTAAATGCATGCCACATGTATTGAATATTTTTTTATAAAAATATTTAGTAATAAATGCAATACACATGATATGCATTTAAAAACATAGAATAAGAGATAAAACACAATATGGAATAATGTTTCTCATCCCCCTTTCGAGAAGAGTGGAAAAAGGAAAGAAAAATGGACCCGTTTGATTTGAAATTTCTGTGGTTTTTGGAAAGGTTGGGTTTTTAGCCTATTCTAAATTTGACTTTGGATTTTAATGAAATTAAAAAAAGATAATCAAAAGATAATTACTTTTATATTTTTTGAGATTTGACATTATTATCAAAATATTTTTTAAAATTTACATAGTTATAATTACATTCTCTACTATTATTATAACTATAGATAATTACAATTACACCTCCTAAATATTATAAAACATTACAACTAAATCCTTTGAATAAGAAGGTATAATTATAATTATAGGTCAGCTTATAAGTTAACAGTAGAGAGTGTAATGGTAATTTTATAAATCTCAAAAGATGTTTCAATAATTATGTCAAAAAGATTAGAGGCATAGAGCTAACTATTCCTTATAGGAAGAGACACACTCTTTTTATTGAATATTCCACGCGTGGTCTAAGATTGCATTGTTTTCAGATTTCATGCATTAAGCATATATAAATATAAAATGTCAAGAACTATATATGAATTTAATTATATTGCAAAATTAACTTCAGAAATATATCTTTCCTAAAAGCAAAACCAAACACGGAAATCTCTCAAAGACAGCCAAATTTGACTTGACTATGACAATTAGCACAAAAAAATAAAATGAAATAAATATTATAAAGATTTTATTCGTAGAGAATCTTCCATGATTATAACATTACTCTTTTCGAATATGATTGTTTAATTAAACAAAGCTTATACCTGGTTAATCAAATCTTGAGGATTAATTTGTCCTATATAAAGACAATTCAAAAGTTCAAAAGACCTAAAGGTATAAATGTAGTTTAATACTTTTAGTCACAGAATTCAAGTCGAGTCTAAAGAAATTTTAATATTCGACGTATAATAGTTTAATAAAAGGGAGAATTTAATAATTGACTGTAATATCACATCAAGTCAGAGAGTCGAATAACTGACAAGTACCAATACTAAACTCTCTTAGCAGCCTTAAAATAGTTGCTAATTGATAAGATTAATTATTAATTAGTTAGGTATGGGGTTGATTATATTAGGGTTATATAGGCTTAAAATTACATGTGCCTTAAAATAATCTTTATACTATTTCCCGTAGTAGGTCTTGTGCCTCCTTCCACCAACTCTTGCTTGAGAGGTTACAAGCATTTCAAATTATTGAGTTGAATTTTCTTTCAATTAATGTCCCGAAATTTTAGGACATGAGATTACAATTTGCAAATGTGTACAAAAATACTGCTAGCTTTGTTGAAAATGAAATTTGAACCTAACTCAACTTCAAAAGTTAACTTATAAGGTGAGAATTGTCTAAAATCATATAAGAATGCCACAAGCCTTATACTTCTCTAATGTGGAATTCTGACACAACTCCCACACGCCCAAAAATGAATGTTTGGAATGTAAGATAATATGAAATGGGTAGACAAACAACACAAACCCAGGAATAAATACTTGGAGTATGAAATAATATGAAATAAATAATGAATAGCCCAACATTAAGAATAAGTCTGGCTCTGATACCATATTGAAAATAGAGTTGGGATTTAACTCAACTCCAAAAGCTAGCTTGTAAAGTGAGAATTGCCCAAAACCATATAAGAAGACCACAACCCTTATACTTTTTCGATGTGGGATTCTGACAAGCTTTTTTTTATGGGAAATGTAATTAATACATTCAATCATACATTGTCATACATTAATAGTTATAAAAAATAGATACAATAAATAACAAGAAATCTCTCAACATCACGTTACTATAAAAGCTTAGATACCATAACTAATAAAAAACTTTCTTTTCTTTAAAAATACAACCTCACACATGGTGAAAATCGACACATAACATTTAAAATAATGAGATTTCTACTTTATCATTAGGATAAGGTTCCATTAACACAAAAAGACTACTGGCTAGGCCAACCTAGTTTGGGCCTACTAAGTTTGGTCATGGTTGATGGCGCGCAAAATCATGCTTGGCCCGTTAACCTAATAAAGCAAAATTATAGTCCCAAAGTTACTTAACAAGTTTTCCAATCATTGGGTATTAGTCAAGGGTATCATTTTTCGAGCCCATTGGATGACCCAACACGAAATTAATGTAGATTTGATTTGGGGCTTTTCTATCTCAGTGGAAATCATGAGACTTCAAATAATAAACGATAAATTTAAATTTCAAGACTTCAAATCTGGTTTATTAGATATTTACCTACGTTCACCATTGATATAGTCATAATGATGAGACATGAAACATGTTACTTGCTTTGGAATTTGATATTATTTTAGTGATGTAATTATCTTGATTTGAGAAATTAGATTCATTTTAATTTTGTGATTATGGTCGCGATAATTTGATTGCGTAATAAATATGAATTATTGTCAAATAATTCGGGCGGGTTGGATGGTGCGTGAATCCAGGTCTAATTAGATTGATCCTAGTTAATTTGATTTAATTTAAGTTAGGTCCAGCGTGTATTTGAGTATCAGTTTCAAAATTAAATGAGTTAAGTTTAGATTTATCTTGATCCAACTTGATTCATCAACCCAAATTACCAGCTTACCGTATTAGTTTTCTAATATAAGAAATATAAATAAATGGTAAACTAAGTACATACTAATTGCATGCCTTCCTTTCCTTCACAAGTAGGAATTCACATGTAACAAAGAATGTAGAGTCATTGCAATAACAACTTAATTACATGTAATAAATCATCTACATGACTGCAATAAATTGACCTCACAACATAAACCCGCATAATAATCCATATTATTGCCAACAACGTGTTGGTGAGACCAAAAATAATGTGCAAAATAAATTAATTTGTACCTAAATTAATGTTACTTGTACAGAAGGTAATAATTTAATTATGTGCGAGGCGCATACAGTGAATAAATATGGGATTTCATCCTCATAATTTGAGGGTGTTTGACATTATTTTTTGTAGCAATTTTAACTAGTAGTTACTGAAAAGCAATGTTTTAAAATTACACTAGCCATTGCCACCGTCCTTTGAATGCAGTGCCACCGCCTCTACCTTTTTATAGTGAAGGTATAAAGTTCGAGTCCCGCCGACAGCGTATAGGTATTCATCTATTGTATAATAGTCTTTGTCCACTAAATGGTAGTTTGAATTATTTGGCTTGTATTTAGTCATATATATAGTCTTCAAAATGTATTCTTTCAATGATATTGATATATAATCGAGTGCAATTGCTTCTCTAAAAAAAATAAAAATAAATAAAAAATAGACTAGCCATTGAACCTGCAAAGGTAGGGGTTCAAGGGTTCAGGAGTCAAACCAAGATCAAATTGGGGTTCCATTATTTATTTATTTATAATTAAGTATATAATTTTTAATTTTATATAATAAATTATTAAGAAAATATACAAATATACTAACATAATTACTTTTGAATAAGGTCAAAATCCAACATCTATAATATAAAAGTCTTCATATTTTGCATTAGCAATTACACTATGTCTCAAACACAACATTAAAGAAAATTATTAAAGTCTCAAACACAACATTAGATGATAAGATAATGATCAAAAGTCTAAAAATAAACAAAAAAACTCAAAAAAAAAAAAAAAAAGGAAAGAGGAGAAAAGAAAATTAAAAAAAAGGCCTTAATTAGTCGAAGTAGCCGAGTTCGATATGCCAATTTTTATTGGTCTAACCTTGGTTCCTTGGGCTTCAACTTTCGTCAGTTTAACTACATGAACTAGACCAGGCAGGTGGTTGGATCAGGATTCAACTGGTACGGGCCGATTTTCAAAATATTACTGAAAAATAATTTTGAGATTGTTTGGTAAAATAATTTCTACTTTTGGAAAAATTAAAATCAACTGAAATCTAAAAGCACCTTATGAGATACTTTTAAATTTTGCTTTTGTTTTTTCATTAAACAAGTTTAATAAAATTATGAAAAATCACAATCTTGGCAAACACTCACGATTAATTTCCTAAAAAATTTTTACTTTCAATTTCCAACATTTTCAATTTTTACTACTTAACTCCTGATTTATTTCTATAAATAAAAATTACTTATTTTATTTTCAAAGTACCCCTTGGTACATGGATAATTGATTAATTCAGCAATTAAAATGTCTCATCATCGAGGAGGCACAATCATATCTTCAAAGAAATCTCGACCTTGTAAGGGACAACAAGGTGAACCCTACTATAACAGTGTTCACCATTTGGGACGACAACATAATTGACCATTTTGAACACTGTCAACTGATGACATATGCAGCTTCTAGAGCACCATTCCATGAATCATAAACCAGATAGCCATATATATATATATATATATATA
>JACFYI010003804.1:1042086-1052753 GCA_014898755.1 Handroanthus guayacan | reverse complement strand
AGGATGGCGCATTTTAGAATGGTTGCGGCGCCTTGTGGCTAAGTATAAAGAACCTTTTTTCCGTTTTTGTGAAGTAATTTTGTGTGGTGGGGTATTTAGCATTGATATAAGACGAAATTAGTTGAAAAATAAATTTCGCACAAAGTAATATTTCTAGCAACAATGTAAGGTAGCACTATGATTTAACAAATTGTGCGGAAAATTATAACAAATTGGATAGAATTGCATTCGAACTTTACAATTTAAAATTAATGTTCTTATATTTCATGGTTCGGGTCTTTTTTACGTCGATAGAATTTGACATGATTTGATTTGGATGCAATTCTATGTCAGCAATTCATAGTATTAAGCATGATGATATCGCGACTTTCGAATTGTATGATCTTTACTAAAGTTTTGTTCAATTTCGCTAGTGTGTTCTTAACAACTCTAATTGAATTTCCATTTTAGTTAAGAAATGTCACCCTACCAACTCGAGTAATTAAGACCCCATTGATCCACTATGGTGGATTTTAGATTGACTGATCTTAACAAGCCCTTTAGAAGTACTCAACTCCTAATATGTATTGTGTTTGGATTCATTTTCGTCATATATTTTGAAAAAATATATCCTAAATAGTATTGGGAAAATTGTTGTCGAAAATGTCTTGGTTTCAAAGTTCGACCTACTGCATTTCCTTTTGAAATTTTCTTCCCCTAATTTGCTAGGTTTTGATTGAGATATATATATATATATATATATTTCATATTTTAGAGGGAAAGGGTGTATTTTAGCACAACTCTAATAAAAAAGTGAGGTATGCGTGGATATAGTCAATGGGCCCAACGGTAGTACTGTTCATTTTGAATAGTAAGTCATGTTGCATCATACTCTTGCATGGGCATGGGCATGGGCATGGGCTCGCACAAATTTGCATTACCCACAATTATATACGTAATTAAAAAGAAAAAAAAATATTTTTCATTAATTTATACTTTTTCGCAGACTTTTCACTTAGTTTTAAAGGACCACTTGCACCTTGGGAAAAAACCAGATACTTCCATGAATGGGCTGGATTCAACAAACCCTAATCTTGTGCTCACCTTTTTGGTTTCAATTTAGTGATATTAACATCAAATGGCAATTTCAAATTTGTTTTTAATTTTTTTAAATTGTTTTGACCCTACCACTACTTCTTCAACATCCAAAGTTTGATTTAATTATATTTTGCTAAGTTACTCGTTTCGATTTGTTATCTTAAGGATTGTTTGAGACTTACGGTGATAATTCTAGATAAGTTAAAGGTAATTAATGATAATTGTTAGTTATGATTAAGCCATTAAAGTTGATTGCTGGATATTTGAGGTTGGTCAAACCATACCTTTTGTAAATATTTATATTTATATAGTACGATTAATTTATAATTAATCTCTTAATTTTTTAACCCTATACATACTGAGGGATGGAGGTACGTAGAATGCTCTCGAGCCATGTAAAGCTAAGTTTGGAGCATTTTTCATGCTTGCATTCGAAGAGCTTAACCAATAAATAGAAATTTTAAAATGTAGCATTTACAATTATAGATAAACAAATGGAAAAAGTTGTCTAGCCAACTCAAGAATCTATAAATAAGAATTCTTTGTTTTGAACTTAATTTAAAACCTAAATTAACTGAGCTAGATGCAAGCATAAATTTGTCAAAATTCAAGCTCAAACACTTTTCGTGATATGAGCAATACCTTAGGTGATTTTTTGCCTAATTTAATTTTGACTTGCTTGCACAACATGGTTGCCCTATAACTAGTCAGTCAAATCCAAACACCTGAAGTACCAAAATTTGAGGAGATTGAGAATATGCACAAGACACAAAAGATTCAAGAGAGCATTGCTCCAAACGTTATAATTTTATTGCCTTACACAATAGACGACAAAAAAATGGATTGCACCGTGTTAGAATCCCATATCGAAGAAATATAAGGGAATTGGCCTCTTTATATGATTTTGGACAATTCTCACCTTACAAGCTAGCTTTTAGAGTTGAGTTAGGTCCAAACTCTATTTTCAACACACTGATGTAGACAAAATTCACATGAACTCAAATCGTTTGCATCTCTAACTGGAGGATTTTGTTGGACAACTTCCAATACTTTCAAAATTCTTAAGTTCAAAGTGAACCAAACTTTAAAGAAAAAAAAAAGAAAGAAAGAAAGTGTTCTTCGTGCAAATCAGTCGCTGTTCTTGTTAGGTTGATTTTTATTTTTCTGATGTAAGCCGCCGGGGACCAATGATATTGCTTTTTCTTTTTGGGGGATTAAGAATTTAAACTATGGAATTATGAACAAAGCGAAAATGTACAAGGATGGGGAATATTTAACAAAGAATGTTAATTTTTTGCAAATTGATAAGTTGATGAGACAGTCGAACATAAGTGTGGATAAGGTCTCGATATAGATAAGGCATACATATTTAATTTTTTAATAATTTCTAATTGTTAATATGACCAATTTCATGGCTCTTTGTTGGTATGAAAATCCAGCAATTGGATGTAAACAGTAACAGACAGAATTATAGGGGGCAGCCTATATATATATTTCCGAATATATCACAGATGTCTTGTCATGAGACATCATATTAAGAACAAAAATTATAGGTTTAATAGATAGTAATCACAATAATTAGTTCACTAAACCTAAATTGATTTTTTTTTACTTGTTGCTTGGATCACCGACATGCATGCATTTTCTCTTATCGTTTGTCTAATATTACTTTTTATCTTTGTTTCTTTCTTGCTTTTCTACAATATTAGCCATAAGGAAACACCTTCTTAATTACTAAAGAAAAAATATGTTACAAATTTAAGGAAGTTCGTCACCAATATATATATATATATATGGTTCTATATGATGGATTAATTTATATCACAAATATTTTGTTAGTATATATATAGCAAAAAATAATTTTATGATGAAATTAAAATTTACGTAGCTGATTAATTTTTCGCCATAGAATTTTCATCACAAATTGCAAAACAGTTATATATAGAAATTTATCACATGTAAATTCGTCAAAAGCGCCATCGATCATGCATATATTTTTTTTTTCTTTTTTTTAAATTCATTGGTACTTCATCACAAGTAGATAAAAAACATCATCTATTTGTGATTGAATGCTATCCATTCTAAATTTTCTACTAGTGAATGGGTGTTTTCATGTAACTTAAATTAGGTATAACATAAAAGGAAGTTATATTTCATTTGGAAAAAAAAGCGCACACACACACTCTCACACAATTTTTTTGGGTTATAACTTATATAAAAAATGAAAAGAAGACACAGTAAATGCCAGGCCTCCGTGATGAAGACTTGGAGAAGCGTGGGGTGGATGCTGGGTGCTACCCCAGTGGGGCAGCACCCTTGGTTGGACGACACGTGTTGTCCAACCTTTAAATATTTTTTTTTTGTTTTTATTTTTTTTTTCTTTTTTCTTTTTGTTTTCTAAATTGCAATTGTCCCTCTCTAGCCCCTCTCTCATTCGCCAAATCCTCTCTCCATCCTTCACTTGGGCAGCCGTCAAATTTCAAATCTAAATCTCACCCTTCCAACTTTTTACACTTTTTTTCTTTTTTTTTTAAATTTCAACATTTCCTTTTTTCACATTTCTAGTGTGAAATCATTTATATATATATATATATCATAGTATATTTTCAATCTAAATGTATATTTAATCTATACATATTTAATAATTATTTTACAATGCTAAGTACTAATTTATGTTAAAAATAAAATGTTTCTTAATGCATGGTTTTATAAATATAAGTATATAGACTAAATAAATATATTAATATTAAATGTACAAAGATTATATATATTTAGATTGAAAATATATTAAGATTAAAAATATATATGTATTTTTTTTAGTGATTTTAGTTGATTTGAAAAGGGAGAAAGGTGGGTACAAAAAGGTGGGAAAAGAAAAAATTGAAATTTAAAAAAACAAAAAAAAAAGACAAAAAAAAAAGTGTAAAAGGTTGGGATAGGTCGGGCAGCACCCAGCATCCACTTCACCCTCGGAGAAAAAGGAAAATGAAAGGACATGCTCTTTTGTTGTGTAATTGAACCTGTGGGCTGTGGTCCGGCCCTTTAGGCCGAAAGCCTGTAAATGTGGCATTTGAGTCACCACTGTCCTTTTGGAATTAAAAACTCCACAAGAAAACCAAATTTTTTGTGGACTTTTATTATTTTTGTGTTTTTTTTTAAATATTACATTTGTAGTGGTCACGTAACTTTAACTATTTATTTAAATGACTTCATTTCAAAGAAAAAAAAAAGGAAAATGTTTAAAGCATGTTCATTTTTACGAAGAAAATTGAATCATGCTTACAAAGATGCAGCCACGTGTTCAAATTTTGAAATTCATATTTTTATATACATAATAAAATAAATAGAAAAACATTTAAATTTTCAAAATTTCAATGTCGCCCCTTCTCATCAAGATTCCTTTTTCCGTCCTGCAACTGTTTGGAATAAAAGTTGTTGTTTTTTAGGACAATAAACTTAATTATTGACCTAAAAATCATCAAAAAGATCTTTACTGTAAAATTTTCGATACTTCTAACACTTGTCGTAGATCATTGCGAGAAAACTGCATATAACCTCCCAATACAAATAATCACAATTACATCAAAGGAACATCCAATGTATGATGATGTAGACAAGAAATTTGGTCCAAAGATTGTGCATTTTCACTCTATGCTTGTTGGCTTCAACCCTCCATATGCTTTTGGACATCTTATTCACCATATAAACCAAATAAAATTGGACCTACTCTCTTCCTTTTTGCTCTACATTTTGCTTCAAGTAAATCATCACCACCAAAATTTCATTAATTCCAAAAAAAAAAAAAAAAAAAAAGAGAGTGCATCATTACAAGAAGATATTAGATGGCAACCATACTGAAGTTGTGATTGCTATATTTCAGACCAACCCTTCAAGTAATATCTAGTTATGGTCCCATTCCATTTGGCGTTATTCTTTTAGCTCCTATTCTCCGTACGGGCGCAAATTTACGGATCCTTATTGGATTTGGTGTACTTCATTTTCATCCTTTTGGTACTACTAAGAATCACTAGTGATCCGTTTCAATTGGGTGTTGTTCTATCATGGGTATATGAAGTGGGTCACACCTGGTTATCTGAAATAATTTAATTAGTTCTAGAATGATCGGATGAGTATCATACAACTCATAATGAGTTTGATAAAAAAAAGGGTAGATTAGAGCCATCGAAGAAGTTTCTAGTAAAAAATTTCTTATGTCTAAGTTAGTATGAGTCAGATAAGAATTTTAAAACAGTTGAGAAAAATGGTTAATTTGGTTCATACCTTACTATAAGTACTTATACAATCATCATAAATGGTATTACGAGATGAAGTCATATGTCTTCGTTATATTGTCATTATTAAGAGTTGTAGTGGAATAGGTCAAATCCAATATGTTCAAAAACACATGAACCTTGGATTGTTTGGTATTTTTGTCTTAGCTATATGTACATTTCGCCAATTTGGCACATTACGTTGTATCAGTGCACTTATTTTTTCAATTCCAAAGATGACCAAATCATTTAAGATACCAATGTATTTTTTTAAAAAAAAAATATTCTTCGACAGAAAAGTCAAATAAATGATAATAGATTGATGAAAAGAAAAAATGTTAAAACTTTGATAAAGATATATTAGTAGTTAAGTTATTTACTGTAAGAGAAGAATACAAGGATTTATAAGTGATAAAATAAAAGATATTATTTTAGAGAGTAGGGGTCTCTTTCCAATCATATACCTCCTATTCCTCATATCAATACCTATGTCTTCCCATTTAAAAAAAAAAAAAAAAAAAACCTTTCATCTTACAGTTAGGACAATTACACCAAAATGATAAGAGTAATCTCAAAAAGACGATATTCTATACTTACTTATCCCAAAAAAATAATAACAATAAAAAAAAATCCATTTATACTTCCAAAGGTGATGGAAGGTGATGGACGCTTTCAGGCTTTAGGATTATTAGACCTTCATTATCCCTACAAATTATTTCTCCTTTCCTCCTCAAGGATAACACTAGGCACATCTTTCTCTGACCAACCTCATTAATTGGGAACTTTATCAAAAAAAAAAAAACCTCATTAATTGGGCTACAGGCTCAACATTGGGCCCGGATTCTAGGATTCACCCATACTAAGCTCAACACCTGTTTGTTGGACCAAGTCTTGGCCCATTAGGAGCGAAGGCTTCGTCCCACGCCCACTGTCAAACTCCAGAACAAAATATGACCCTTAATAAAATACTAGTAACTGTGACACATTCGATGCATGTGCTTGAATTTTTTTATTTACAAAATTAAAAATATTTATTTTTTTAATAATAAAACATAGTTCTTGATTATTGAATATTATTACTTGAATTTATTATGTAAAATAATATGATCGAAAGATAAATTTAAATATACTAAAGTTGGGAAGAAGAGTAGTATAATTGAATAAAAGAATAAAATAAAATAAAAATTGAAAAAAGTTAAAGCAAAATGGTTTATTTTTAATTTTTATAACTACTTTGTCATTATTTTTTGCAATAAGGTTATTTTTGTATATTTGGTATGACGGACAAAAAAAACTACCTTTGACCATCTTGCTTTATATATAGTATAGATAAATTCCTTTTAATATATTTTCATAAAATTTTTTAAAATTATTTTTCATTATCTATGTAAACCTAATAACTAAATCTCATACAAACAATGATTTATGTTTCTTCATTCATATGATGCTCTGCTGACAATTGTATGATCTTTGATTTTAATAATAATGATGATTTTATCTCAAAAAGAAAATCCCTAATACCAGTTAAATCTTAAAAATAAACATATATACATCAAAAAAATTTAAATAATTAAATAAATATGAATTAAACGTGTCAATAAAATTCAATAATTTCGTCAATCAAAAAACAAGAGAAATATTCAAAAAATTCTAAACAAATAATAACAAAGAGGCCAATAACCCCACTAACAGAATTGTAAACCCCCGCAACGAATAGTCTGCACGATGAGCCCGACTCTCATCCCTCTGTCCGCTCGGAGTCAAATTCGAAAGCGACCCATTATAATTCGGGTTAGACCCATAAAGCTCTTGGATCCCCATAATGTCATCATTTGTAAGCTCCACTTTTCGGGTACCTGAAGAAATACTCGGGTACATAATCGCCTCTTCAATCGAACTATGACCCAAACCGAGTACATGCCCAATTTCATGAACCGCAACCGATTCCAAATCCACTGCTGACAACGGCGATCCATTCAAAAAATCGCCATCAATCACCCAATTCTCATCGCCGTCCAAATGAAACCACCCCGATGGTGGCGAGAACGCGTGAGCTAATGTCCTCAAAACACCGTCAAACGGTTCTCCATCCCCGTGGTCCCCCTTAAAAAAACCGATCTTGATATCCGCTCCATTATACGACGTCGTCTCCGCGAAAGTCAACGGCATCACCTCCGACCACCGCTCGAACGCTCGTGAGAACACGCTCCTGACAACATCGGGAAGCTGGTTCTCCGGCAGAAAAGCGTAGGTTAATTGAGTCTTCCTCGGCGGCCAACGCGGCTTGTTGGGGAAGAATGAGTAATGCGCGACTGTATGAATCGTAGAGTTCGCGCTGTAGGCACCGTCCCCTGTTTTCCCTGAAAGCATTGTCGATACACCGTCAACAATGTCCGGGATTCCACATCGCGGCTGTACGACGTGCTTCAGAGTTGGTACATCCAGCTGCCCTGTGGTGTTAAGTTTGAAGTTCTGTTGGTACATTTTGACAGCGGATTCGAGGTAATCGTCGAAATCATCGGAGAAATCAGAGTAAGATTTGTTCAGATAGCCAAAACACTGGAAGTACTTCTTGAGTGTAGCTAATCCATCGGCTTTCTGGCCTTTCCCGCAGCCGACGAGGTTGTTGAAAGAGTCCCAGGCTGTAGTATTTGGGATTAAGGAAGATGGGATTGAACTAACATTTGGGAAAAAATGAGCAGAAACAGAAGTGGGATTAATGGAAATGAGGATTAAGATTAGAGTAATGGAGATTAAGAATGATTCTGGTTTCATGTTGCAGGATAGAGAGATGAATGAATGAGGATGAATCGGGTGAAATGGATTGAGATATTTAAAGGAGATTCAAACGTTGTTGTTTCCGGGCGGCAATGTCATTGGACGTGTTATTTCTTGTTCCTCGTAACATAGTACAAAACTTATGGTTGGGATTAACGTGGTCAAGGCTCAACACCAGTAAAATATAGAGTGATGGCGAGTGAAGGAAGAATGATTCCAAGCAAGTTCTCTCTGACCATCTTCCATTTAGAAATTTCTTTTTTTTTTCCTCAACAATTTTTGTGAAATTTGAATGTCCGACGTACCGTTCGTACGTGTGGGAGCTTAATTACCATAAAGCTACTGACTTGTTTCTTTCTATAGATCCCTTTTTCTAATTATATGAACTTATAGTAAGCGTTTCATAAAATGATCGAAAGTTTAATATATACGATAAAAAATTGAAGTAAATTTTAAAATATGCTGCTAGAATTTATAATTTTGTAAGAAAAAATATAGAGTTTCTAAATTATTTTAATAATATTTTATTAATTTGTATGATATCAATATACTAATTACAAGTTTCATTATTAATACATGTAAGCGATAAAATATTATTTTATATAAATACTTGACGATCTTTTTTTTGAAAAAGTAAAATCTAGAATTTTATTCTTTAAAAGTATCCAAAATGTGAAAACTGGTAAAATCCTCAAACAAATTTGGTCAAACATTCCTTTGTTGATAATGACAATATGTGGTCTAAAAAACTCTTGAATGATCAACTAGCCTAGACCATCACAATTCTTTTGTAGTTAATCCGTTGCCCCTAAGTTTGTTTTACTATAATTTTATTTTAAAAAGGAACAGTATAAAAAAAAAGCAGCAATATTCGTGTTATATACTCTTACAAATTAATTTTAGGGTATTTTGAGAAACAAAAAAATCACTCCTGTAAATCATAAAAATGAAATGAAAGGAACTCATTTTCGTGAATTAATTAACTCTATATAACGAAAATTGATGTTTACTTTCGTTATTATTTTTTTTATATTGAAAGAACTTATGTTTGAAATTGTGAACGTTCCAACAAGTTTGTAATCCACTTCCAGAATGGGTTGACTTTTGACACTATATATATATATATATCTATATCTATGACTATAACGACGGTCCAGGTTGAGAGTCAAGCTTACTTACCCCTTCGAGGCCAAATCTGGTCCGCTCATATTGGTTTGCTTATAACCAACTACTAAAGATTATATATAGTGTTATTGTCTCTCAAATGAAAGATCTTGACAACTGTTTTATTTCATTGATATTAACAAAAAACTCTCCAAAGTTGTTGGGTGTAATAATTAAAAATCGGGTGAATTACAAAAGTAACCCTGGATTTTGGATGAATTGCAGGATGTCCCTCAACTTTGGCAGATTATAAGAATCACACATAAGATTAACATCTGTTAAAATGAATAGAATGAAGTAAAAGTCAAAATTGCCTTCGTTTGTTTGTTTTTGGAATGAAAAAGAGAGAGGTAAAATCTTACTCAATTTATCACCCCCCAAAAAAAAAGGCAAAAGAAAAAAAGAATTACAATCTCACTCCTTGAGTCTTTGGTAAATTACAGAAATCTTCCCCCAATTTGATAATTACAAAAGCTACTGTTGTATTTAATAGCCCTCTATAAAAATAGACGAAATAAAGGAAATGTTGAAATTTCCACGGTTTGTTCTCTTTAGAAAGACAAAAAGTAGAGCTGCGCAGGCTCTAGGCATTAATAGAATAGCCTCATGAGATTAGATGGAATTTTCGAAATTTCAATTGCTATATTTTGTCTGCAAAAAGGATGTTTGTGTCATATACTTAAACCACTATTAAAAGAATTGCTTGAGGAAGTCATGACAACTGAGAAGTAAAATATGCTCGATTTATACCAATGTTTTAAAAATCGGACCGGCGATAGAACCGGCAACCTTACTGGTTATAGGTTCGATTGGTTCAACCGATTTAACCACTGGTTCAACCGGTATGACCTCATAAATATATTTAATGTAAAAATAATATATATTATATTTTAAATAATAGAAAAATTATAGAAAAATACAAAATAATTAGAAAAAAAATATTAGCTATGTTTCTTTCTAAACTTTATAAATTCTATCTATTGTATCCCTAAACAATATTAACCATCTACTTTGAAAATATTAGCAAGAAATCGTTGTTATATTTTTTTATCATTCTAAATTTCAAAATTTCATTTCAAAAGTATTTAATCTTTTGAACTTTATCATTTAAAATTTCACAAGACAAAAAGAATGAATCATAAGAAAAACTCATTGAAGCATAAGCAAAACCAATTTTGGTGAAATTTTGTCACGAAGACTTAATTATTTCTTAGTTTTTATTTTTTTAAAATTTTTAATTTATTTTTTAAATTTAATATATAGTTTTGTTCCAACGAAATTTTCATTGAAATTTTATTATTTTCTGAATTATAGTGGCTTTTCGATGGATTTCTGTGCAAGTATTTTTTATTAATTTCTTTTTAATTCCTTAATTTT
>JACFYI010003804.1:1016956-1041986 GCA_014898755.1 Handroanthus guayacan | reverse complement strand
AAAAAAGAAAAAGAATGAAAACCGGTTCTTTGAAGAACCGATTTTCCCGGATTAACCCGATTTTTAACCGGTTTCCACCGGTTAGCACCGGTTAGAGGTGCCAACGATTTTTAGTGGAGAACCGGCTCAGGGAGGCAGCCAATTCCCGGTCGGATCTGTCGAACCGGCCGGTCCGATTTTCAAAACACTTATTTATACTGCGTTTTATATTGGAAACAACATTAAAATGCAACAGTCAAATTACAAATTAATATTTCATCTTATGATAAAGAGTACCCTTCAACAAAAATACCCCTAAGGGTATTTTCAAAACAAAAATTAACTGCTACCATGACGTTAATAACTTCTGTTAAAAATTTAATATTATAAGATCTACAAGAATAGTTTTATAACTTGTCAAAATTGAAAGGTGATTCTTGTAATTCATTCAAAATTAAGGATATGCATGTGGTTGTAATTTATCCTAAAAATTTATTGAATAGTTATGTAGTTATCAAATTACTTTGTTAGTAAACTAAGCTACTTCTTACTATGAGCACGAAGTTGTAAGAGTATATATAAATATAAAAAGATATATATGAGAAATAAGAATGATCGGCAGGACCAAGAATTTTGGCCAAGTAGGACCGCTTGCGGCATGTGGGCACGTGCAACTATGAATTTATTTGCATTAAAGAGGTTCCTATAGTTCTAATAATGGTAATAATTTAATCAATTAAAGAACGACCAGATTTTTGTTTTGATCCGTAAATCTCGTACTTAAGATTATAGTTTAGTGTAATTTGGAATAATATATAATTCTGATAACGAAAAGGCATATGAATTATTTCACATTGAACTTTTCTTATCACTAGTTGATGATGTTCGCCTCAGACAACCCCCATAAACCCAACAATTAACTTAGTCAACCTTTTTGTCTAGATTTCCTCTTTGATCGATCTGTTATATTTCTGGCAAAGATAATTTTGTTGCCATGATTTTGCCAAATGGACCTTATGCAATCCTCAAATGATTTTGTCCTCTTTCACAAATTCTCATTGAGTTGTTGTTGTTGTTTTTTTTTTTTATGGTAGATATGGCTAACTTAATTCAGTATAAAAAAAGTTGAGCAATTATTATGATTGAAAGCTTATGTTAATAAAAAATAGAGATAACAGAAAATTATTTACTACACTTTCACCACAATAATGATGCATAGTTTTAGCGCTAATTGTGGAAAATTCAATATAACAATGTAGCCATGGTAGATATTTTCACCTCACTATAAGCAACGATAAAGAATGTTCTCACTTTTTTAATTTTAGGTCATTGACAAATGCTTCTATCATAGCTGTTAATTTTAGATTAGTGATTACTACTTTTACCACGACTCTTAACTTTTTGGTTGCAAAATTTAATTATTTCACAGTGGTTATTGTAATTCCTTTGAGTATTAGTGTTTCAAGTTATCAATATTTTTTTTTAAAGGAACAAAAAGAAAAAGGGGAAAAAATTGCTTATTCAAGCATTTACAAATGTTAACAGCATTATTTTAATTTAATGACCCGAAGTCTAAGAACAAAAGCCACTCCCTGCAACCAAATTACAGAAATTTCTTCCAACCACACTCTTTAATGCATGAGTTAAAAACAAATTTAAGGTGTGACAAAGTAAGAATCAAAGGATAATCTTACACCAGTATATATATGTATATGTATAATGGTCCAAAACTAAACATAAGTTACAATGAGATCATATAAGACTAATGGTCATGAGATCATTATACAATAGTTAAAAGCTAAAAACTAGAAAAATATTAAAATTGCGTAATTTAATTTATCGATGTAATTCCATTCATAGTTACTCCTGATGTGGTTCAGAAATCGACCTACACGTGGAACCTCGGGCATATCCTTGTCGACCCCCACACACCCCAGCGTGAGTAGGTGCATGCTCTGGGGGCTCTTTGATCGATCGGTTCCCATCGAATTTCGACCACTGACAAGTATGGCCCTGGCCCTGTGTTGGAACGGTCGACTGCGTCGACCGTTCCGTCGCCGATCAGATCGATCACCCTTTGATCTAACGGCATCTAAGGTCGACGATGGGATCGATTGGCGTCGCTTTCATGCATTTATTGCAGAATCATTAGGGTGCGACTTGGGTCAACTTACCCTGACACGCATTCAATGAACTCCATCATCAGGTGCGATAATTCATGGTTGATAAGACGTACTGTTGACTGGCCGGCGGCGACTGAGAGTCGGGTAAACGCAACCAGTCCCGTCGAACAAAAGACTGGTCAGGCCCTGCCATCATTCTGTCTGCTGGTTCAATCCCAAACACCAATTGAGGGCAAAATAGGGTTTTCTCTGAGCTCTCTCACCGGCCCAAGCTACTATAAATACCAGGTTCATTTATGGCTTCATTTAATGCTGCATTTTACTGCACAGCTGCCCCAATATTTAGTCTCCTCAATTCGACCCAAAAGTCTTTCTCAAAAACTAACTTAGGCATCGGAGGGTCTTAGTGAAGACTTTCCGCTAGTCCGTATTTTCTATCTTGCAGGTAGAGCCCACAATCAACACCTGAATCGATTTGGCGTGCATAGGTCGATTCCAACTCAGCAGTACCAAAAACCACCCTTATCGACTCCCATGACCTGGGAATACCTGTTGTGTCTTGTCGTGCAGTTCGCTTGTCAATCGAGTATAATTGTATCATATGGCCGTACTATAGGTCAACTATGATTTCAGATTGCAAGGGATGGCGCCACGTGATGGATGATGTCGGTCGGACATAAAGATCGTACATTGTTCTATGACCTTGAGATGCTGAAATGTGGTTGAATCGATGGTTCGGATCTTTCTGTCTATGGGCCAGTGCCATTGGGCTGGTGTTTAGGTCATCTCCTGCGTTTTGTGGGCTTTCCTTTAATAACCGAGCGGGCTTCATACACCTGACCCCATCTCAGATTCTCAATGTGCTTGAGAGAATAATTAAGATTTAAGAAATTGTTGCATAAAAATAATCACAAAGATCTACCTAGTTTATATGTTTATGTTCGATATTTGTGGACTCACAAACTCGATCCTCTTGAATTTAATTATTATATTAGTGTTTACTACGCACTCGAAGTATATGTATAAAACAATTCATATATATTAACATATAATTAGTACTTGATTTTTGTGTACTCAGTAATTAGAATATGAATAATATATTTAGTATAAATATTTACATGATTTGATATAAATAGATAAAGTAATAGGTTGAAATTTTTTATTGAATTGAATGATTATGAAAGGATATTTTAATCATATAACACATAAAAACATATTAAAAGAATTATTTAGGAGCCTCACAACTTATATATAGCAGATATTAGATGGTGCGGTACTACACTTGATCCAATATATCAAATCCAATATTATTATTATTATTATTATTATTATTATTACAACACAATGAAAAGTTTCACGATATAATTAATAATAATTTTGAGATCATCACATGACGTACTATTAGTTACATTCTTTTCTCCAATAGTGTCCATGAATTTCAATTCTAGATATGATTCCACAAGACTTTGAACCTAATAAAAAGTAAGGCCTCTAGATTATTCTAGAAACACCTCTAGAGCACGATATTTATCAAATGTTCTTCTAGATTTTGTATTAGTCAATCCTAAATTCTTCTTACTCAACCGAACGAAGAATAAAATAATTGAGTTTCTTTTTCAGTTTCATAACCTTCTAGACAAATAATTAGTTTTCAATTGACGAATGGAAAATCTTGAAGATGTGCCCATGCCATCCGTTCTAAAATTACTCTTAATTAAATTGAAGGTGGCCATCTTAAATACCTTATTATTCCCGTGCACACACAGGTGTATATTTTCTTAAGAAATAATTAATTATTCAAAACTGTCTGAGATTGGTCTAATTATAAAAACACTCTTTGTGATTTAAAAAATCAAATAACACCATCTAATATTTGTTCAACTAACATAAAACTATTTGAAAATCTAACATATTGTTAGAAATATTACAATTATATATATATATATATATCCTATTTCAAGGGTAACACTTGCAATGTTACATAAACTTATTAAATTCTGTCATAAAGCTTGGTTGTTTTTAGAAATTTTAAAATCACGAAAGTTTTTCTATACTTAAGTCAAATTTCATATAAATATTTGTTTATAATATAAAAATATAAGAATTGAAATGAATTCCTCGGTATGCCTGTAAATTCAAAGGATTATATCGCTGCCTTTTCTGGAATATGTAATAGTCAATGGTCGTAGGCTGTAACCTAAGAATTTATTCTTTTCTTGTCTGAAAAGTAGGTTAACGCCACCCATCAGCATAATATGCCATTTCCCCAACTTTAAATTTCTCATCACATATATAAAATGGCATTAATTTCCCTTCATAATCAGCAAAATTAGTTCCCAGAATTAATTACTACATCTCTCTTTCTTCCACGATCAATTATGGCATCTTCGAATACTTCTTACGAAACATCATGGGCTGATCAATGGGATCCTGAGCCATTATACAGCTATCCCAACAGCACAAATTCCAACAATTCATCCTCCAAATTCTCCGACAAGCTCGACAAGACGAAGACGGCGGCCTCCACCGGGGTGAGGAAGGTCAAGGCCGGCGCCACCGCCGGAATACACTGGATCAAAACTAAGTACCACAAGACAAGAAACAAGCACTAGTTGGTCTGAGAAAATACTACTTTGTACATCGGGGATTTGTGTTTATTAGGTCTGGGTTTGATAGTCTTTCTTCTGTCCATATTTCTGATCTTTGATCATTTACATGTTCTTAGTATATAATGTAATTTCATCTTTTTTTTCTTTTTTCTTTTTTTTTCCAAATTTTGTTTTTCTTTTGCACGTAAAATGTTACTGTAAATTTGCGTCATGTAAAGATAGGGTGTGTTTTGGTACATGTGAAAATAATATATGTGCTTAGATTTCCTTATTTCTTATTTTAATTGTCTTCATAGGCTAGTTATAGGTTATTTTTTATGTTCAGGAATTGTATTTTTGGTCTCATTTTCAGCATGAAGCCATACTACAAATTTTAAGTATTGTTCAATTTTATATAACATTCCCAGAGAACCGCATATAGGTATATAAACATAGGCTAATGAAGTTTCAGACACTTTTTTTTTTTTAATACGTTTTGATCTTGATTCAAGATCGAATATGGAATGATCAAAGGGTTTTCATCTTGAAAACAAAGAAAATATTTAGCCCGCCATTTCCAGTTCTTAAAGTAGTATGATGCCAGAGTTAAAGTTAATAGATAGCAATATAGAAGAAGTAGATAAAATGATTAAACTTATACTTTCATTGTGTTATTTATAAAGTTTCTTTTATACCTCATCATGTATATAGTCCTGTATGGAAAGCCTCGTTAAAATGCCATATGACAGCATTATGGCCTTTCTTTGATAGTTAGGTTAGTCCATATCACGTCCAACTCAAATGTAAAAGATGCAAATTTATTAGGTTCTTTAGTGATTCTGTTCAATTTGAGGAATATCTATTTAATAACCCGATTAGTCCTCGTAGATCTAGAATAGAAAATTTAAATTGAATGCAAACAAAAAGAAATAATTATGCTTTTGAAATAAAGAACAGCAAAATGTGAAATTGCTAGTTCTGCCCTTATAATTGCTCATAATTACATAGTTACAAGGGCGCACGGGCGCTACTTCGTGCTACCCCCTTCACCTGTTCCATATATAAGTATATAACCAAAATCCCCGAAAAGAAAGACTTATCGCCAAAATTATCTCTTTCAGACATCAAATTCTCTTCGTCGTTTAGGCCGCAAATCAGGTTGAAACAATTCTATCTATGGCGCCGCAAAAAAATTCACACGGAGGAAGCCGCGCCGCCGAACAGCCGGCGCGAGCGCCGAAGCTGTCGAAGAAAGTAAGCGAAAAGTTCGAGCGAACAAAGGAGGTGGCTTCCGCTGGCGTCGAGAAAACTAAGGCCGTCGCCACTGTGGGCTTTGAGAAAACGAAGGTGGCGGCGAACAAAGTCAAAGAAGGCGCGTCCATTGGCGTCAACTGGATTAAGCTCAAGTACAATAAAAGCAAGTTGTTCCAGAAGAAATAAAAGCAAATTTTTTATCTTAATTTTGAAGGAGGTTTTGTATTTTCATTAATTTGTTATTTAACATTGTTTTTTTTATTATCTTTTCCTCTTTGCTTTTTTTCAGCTGAATTTTCTTCATGAGGGGATTTATGCCGTAATTTTGTTGGGGGGGTTTTGACATTGTTTTCTTTTGCTGTCAATTCAAGATTCCTGGTTGCGATTGATATATAGGATAATTATCTTTACACCCCCTAGATTTGGCATAATTACAAAAGACCCCCAAAATTTGGATATTTACTATTACAAGACCTTATCATTAGTTCATGTAATGAATAATTACAGTTAAACCTCTTGAACTAGCACATAATTACAATTATGTACTCTTATTCGAGAATTTTACTAATAATATTTCCAAATTTTTCAGGTGTGATGGATAATCATCCATCAATTGAATTAATTGTAAGGGGTGTATAATAGTTATCCAGAAGTTAAAGTGTATTAAGTAATTATGCCAAATGGTATGTCAAGCTAATTATCCCTAATGTATAATCTTGGTATTGTGTTATATAAAGGTAGTACCAAACAAATTTGTAGTAGCTAGATCAGGTTAAGTTTAACTTAAGGACTATCCGGTGCGTTTTCTATGTCAGGACACATCATTTGACATTTAAAGAAAGATTATGTCACCTTGTCTTTCATTTTTATTTGTTGTTAGAGGTTTAAAGGAGTGATAAGTATAAGAAAATATAATGTTCTATATGGCTCATTTGATGTAAGAGATCGCGAATCTCACCTAATTGATTCCAACCGAGATTAATCCTTAAAATTAAGTGACATAAGCAATCTTAATAAAGTGTTTGATAGTAGAGACTATCCGATATTTCAATGTTAACACTGGCGTTTGATAGCGAAGAACTTAGCAATAGAGTTGGCATAATTGTAAAAGTGCTCCAACAATCTTACCAATTATAGGCTAATCTCTAGCACTTAGCTCGATGAGATCTGAATTTGGGCTAATCTTTATTACAATGCCAGATTCGGAGTTCAGGCCGAGCCAGTCGGTCACCATATATTTGGGTATCGAACATGAAACAAGAGATTAATGGTATCAAATGAGGCTTATAAATTCACTATCAGTTGGGATAATCAAGAGTGACTTTACAAAACGATCTCAATTATCTAGACACAATAGATGACTTACTACAATGTATTTGCGGATACATGAGTTTAAAAAAAAAAAAACGTGAATTCTTAAACAGTGTAAAGATGATGTTATTTGATAACGAATAATCAATTCATAGTGAAAAAGATGTATTATTTATAAGTGAATCCTATTGATAGTTTAGAGATTTGAGCCATTTTGAAGACTATTTTGAGCATGTTAGACTTTTTCCAAGCCTAATTTACATCACGTAGCTATCCACCACAATTTCTTATTCTGATTTGATGTGCGATCTGGGATGAAATATTAGGATAAGTATCTTTAAACACCCCTTAATTCCCCCTTCAAGGTCAAGGAAGGAATGGTTGTCATGGTGATGCAAGTTTGGTATTGGGCTGTGATGGTCGCATTCGCCGTTCCGAAATTTGAAGTCCATGTCATGTTTTTGTTGTATTATCATCATATATCGATATTAGTTTTGGACCGATTGCTATTAAACAGGGTGCTGGTTGCATTACGTGATCCAACCTGCCATAAAATCATTGTTAAACTCGGCCCAAACATGGTAGTAGGTGCAAAGGCTTTTAAATGAGACATGAGAAGGTAAACGGCCCATTTCTGAAGAAGGGCAAACATTCTCCGGAGACTTGATGTCTTGTATTCAATAGAGATTGGACCAAATGCTCGAGCTGTTTATGTATACATTGTGATAATTTCTTCTATTTGCGAAAAGGTCCCTGGTTATATACTTATATTTGTGCAACGCTACAAGATTCGAGCGTTAAACCATGTGTCGTACAGGACTCATTATCCGACTCAAATGTGACATGTAATATAGCCATAAATTCGAGCTACGTGTTTTAGATTCTGTACAGTTCGTGTAGAATTTAAGTTACAAGGTTACATCACCAGAGTAGCATAAGTACCTCTGACATGGATCAGTTTTAGCCTTTAGGTAATCATTTATTAATATTCACATGTGAAACTTTTTATGATATTATCATTCGATAATCATCCTATATTTTGATTTTGATATTAGAATCTTGCATTGAGATTACCCAAGGCCCAGTGCTCCTTAATGATTTGAATCTAATCTAAAAATAAAATCTATGGCCTATATGTTGCATGGACGAAGAAGATGAAAATTGACTTTTATTCCGGTGGAATAAAGTGAAGTAAATCGCAAAATAAATTTAAATATGAACTGCTAAATTTGGATCTTATTTTTTTTAAATGATTGCCCCATCTTTGTTAGCTGGGATTAGATGGAACCACCCTCTTTAAGGTTATCAATGAGGAGAATTTTAATCTGAATCCAATTTCCGTTTGGGCTGAAATTTTAGGATATTTATGTTTTTAATGGATCAAATATAATTCGAAATAGGTGGATTAATATCGAACTAAACAACGTTATATATTTCATCAAAATCAGGAACTGGATTTTGATTAAAAAAAAATGTTATTAAAATAATAATTCGTTAGCATAACATTAATAAAAACTCCCAAACAGACCTAATATCTGTAATATTGTAATTGATAATGTAAAATTTGAGATTTTTAAGGGGTGTTATTTATTAAAAATTATGTATGTGTATAAATATTATCTTCTATTTGTCGAATCGAATTTTCTCTAACAAATTTTAAACTTTTTCGAATAAAAGTTGTAATTAATATTCAGAAGCTATGAAAATTCGAATAAATTCTAATAGAAAAGTACGCAATCAAGTTCCGAAGAGAATTATCCTAATTTCATCCTATATTACCCATTGACAGCTTACCCCCTCAATTTTCACGGGGTTGGGATGCTGCCTCATCTCTTTCAATTTAATTTGTATCACCGCCACTCCGCCACCGCCTGGCGGCCTACCCACCGCCTTCTACATTATTAATAAAGGCCAAAAGCCATGGGTACACGGGACAAACAATTAGATCTGTCTCTGTAAAAATAGAATTAGGCGATAGTGATTCGCACGGGACGAGAAAAAACGCAAATATTCGCGAGATGGCATATTGTGGGAAAATGTGTTTGTGGGACCCAGAAAAAGATTTCCTTGGGATCTCCAAATCTTGCTTCCACCTGGACTGGTCTGTCCTGTTTTCTGTTTATCCAATTTTGCGTTTCTCTTGCAATTAATTTTAAATTAGGAATAATTTGCCCATGCAAATCCTTGGAAATTTCTCCCCCATTTTTTCTTTTTGATAATAGATTTTTCTCGAATTTTCTCTCCTTTTGTTTGGAAATGTCAATTCATACGCATCTTTTTCTATGATTTCAGCATCTATAGTTGAGTTGTGAAAGATTTTAATAACGTATCCTACATGTGTATTGAATTCTTTATAGTTAAAATATTTATTTTTATTAATTTGAAATAACTCGGAGATCTATTAAAAAAAAAGAGTTCGTCCTATTGTACTGTGCGCTATAAAAATATTAAATATTTGTAATCTATAAAATAATAGCCGTGGTAAAAATAATAGCTAATAACTCAAAATTAATAACTGTGGTGAATGTAGTAGTTAATGATCCAAAAAGTCGAAATGAAAATATCATTTGCTATGGTTACAATCGATATGAAAACATCTACTATATATAAATGTCATAGTGAATTTTTTGCTACCGCCATGAAAATCATGTATCATTGTCATGATCATGAAACTATAGCAAATGACTTTCCGCCACTACTATTTTAAATTAATATTAACTTTCAACCATGATAATTAATCGAATTCTTATAGTTGGGCAACCTTATATTGTGATAGAATATCATGTTGGTATACGTTTGTTCGATAAGATTTTATTATTATTAGAATCTCATGTTGTAAAGTATATGATAATTATCTCTTTATATAATTTTGAATAATTCTCTCCTCTTAAATTTGCTTTTGAAATGAGTTAGGTTCAAAATTCAATTTTCAACAACTATCTTCATTTTATAGTGTGTGTTTTCCTTTTAATGTTTTTGAACTTTGGTGATAAAAAGGACGACAACAAAACCAAGAGTCAAATACTTTCCTAATATTAAAACCCCTTCAAGTGGCAGAAATGAATGAGTCTATGACAAATTTACTACCATTCATATTATATATATTAAAACAAAAGCCAAATCATTTTGTTAACTTCTTTACTTTCTTTTTTCATATTTTCATTTTCGTAATACCGAATGAAATTCATAATATCAAGTAAAATCTAGATAAACAATTAATAGTCTATGCCTAACTTTCTAGGTGTAATCTTTAGCCTCAAATCCCCAAAGATCCCCTAATTAATCAACCTATTTACTTGTCAAACTTTCATTTTAGCGATAGTATCAAGTTAATTAATCTATGACTAGCTAAAAGTCTTTAGCTTTATCCCCCAAAGATTTGTCAGTTAATGAGACTATCACTTCAAATTCTCTATTTTAATTCGTGCCTCATCTCTTATTTTATTATACGGATATTTGTAATTACTTTTTAGAAGAAAATTAATTTTTCCATTTAATAGAATCGAACTAATAACCTCATTGTTATGATTTACGAGAACTTCCTCTTATTAATTGGACTAGAATTACGGGAAATGAAATATTGTCTTAAAATAAATAATCTGATCATGGAATTAGATAGTTGCCAAAGAGGACCATTAAATCCTAAGGATTTGTTCTAAATTTACACGTGACGTAATTGAATGCCAAACATACTTTCAAAAGATTGGAAAATAACTTACACAAGGACTTCCAACGCAATAAAGGATGACTGCAAAATTCGGCAAGCTCTAGGTTAATTTTAATTCCGTAACGGCGTCAGTTAACTGTCGGCAATTCCAACTTTCCACCCCATTAATTATGACGGCGCCGTTCACAATTAACCTTCCGTTTGCAGAAAGTCCCGCGAAAAGATTCAGTAGCGTGGAATTCTTAAAAAAAACTCCTCCGTTTGCTTTTCATACGCTAAAAAATAGATTTCACAAGATTCGATTTTGAAGATTTTTTCGTACGTAACACTCCTAATGTGGGACTACAAAGTGAAGAAAAAGGGAAAAAGGAAATAAAGAAAAAGAAGAAAAATCGCGTGGTATCATACATAATTTCTTACAGAAATATTGACTAATATTTACTCCACATCCATAGCACATTTCTCTGTTTATTCATTTCTTTTTTCCATTTTTTTTCTGTGTAATGTGTTCTGTGAAAAATAAAATCTTGGGGTTTTGTTGATCTGGGCTGTTGAGATTTTCTTGAAAATGGCGAAAAATGGTGTTTTCTCAACATTGAGAAGATTGGAGAAGAGTGAAGGGATGGATGATCTGTCCCAATGTGTTTATTCACGTGAAGCTCATGTTCTTGCTGTGGATGATAGTTTTGTTGATAGGAAAGTTATTGAGAGATTGCTCCAAATCACTTCTTGCAAAGGTAAAAATGGCATTTTTTCCATGATTTTTCTGCAGATTTTCTTGCATTTTTGGATCCTCTGTTTTAATCCATAATATTTTTCAATCTCTTGTTTCATTTGATATATAGGATAAGTATCTTATCTATAATAAAATGTTTTACGAAAAAATATTTAATTTGATTATGTAATAGAAGATGAAACACATGGAGCAAGAAACCACCCTTTTAATGAGGAAAAGTGCATTATAAATTTAATGAAATTCATCACAAACATAATTTTGTGATAGATTTTGTTCCGTTCCATATTTGTTTGTATATGTCTCATGATCGATTACTTATATGACATCTTGTAGTCCATCATAAAACTATCTTTTGTGAAGAAATTTTCCAACAGAAACTAAAATTATTTAATTAAAATTTATCACAAGTTTGTTACAAGGTCTTCATTCATACGTATTTTTCCCATTTTTTAAATGTATTAGTATTCTATCACAAATTCATTACATATATTGTTTATCTATGATGGATCTTGTCCATGACAAATGTTCACTGATAAAGGGGTGTTTTCTTGTACTGACATTTAAAAAAAAAAAAACAAACAATTTTTTTCTTTTTCCTTTTTTTTTATTTGGATTGGAAAATAGTGTTTCCTTAATTTCTCTGTCTTCTTGAAGGTTCAGATTTTATCCTATAAATGTCAACAATTTTTAGCTCATTGCAGTGACAGCTGTAGATAGTGGAAGAAGGGCTTTACAGTTCTTAGGATTGGAGGAGGAAGAAAGTTCTGTTGGTTTTGATGTAAGTGAGAAAAATATTTGATATTCCACTTCTTCTTTTTTTCTTTTTTTTTTCCCCTTCCCTCCATTTTCCTTCTTTTTGTTAAGGATTTTCTATTTGTGTTGATTAATATGTTAATGAATAGCTAATTTGGTTTCAGGGTTTAAAGGTAGATCTGATAATTACAGATTATTGCATGCCTGGAATGACTGGCTACGAGTTGCTTAAGAAGATTAAGGTTAATTGTTATCTTAATTAACATCTTATAATTGTCTAAGCTTTGGTTATTATAATTATAGACTTAAGAAAAGTAATTTAAGGATTAAATGAACTAAAACTTTCCAAATTTAAATTGTCTGAACAGGGTTCATCTACTTTTAGAGAAATACCTGTTGTGATCATGTCATCTGAAAATGTTTTGGCTCGGATCGACAGGTAATTACATTAATCTCTGCTTGATTGAATTTTAATATTCATTAATTCAGATAATGCTGGTTAATCTTTGCAAGAAGCAGAGTAATAAATGAACTAAGTAAACCATGATTACAAAGTGATTTAACTGAAAAAAGATTTAAAAAAAAAAAAAAAAACACAACTCTGTTTCTGATGAGTGTTGCTATTGTTGCCCAACAGTACCGTGGTTTCTAATAATTAGTCATAAACGTTTGCAAGATCTTTTGCCGAAAAGTAAAAAGTTATGAAAAAAGTTATTGCGAATTTTTTTTTTTTTAATTTTAATCCTTTTTCCACTTAGCTTGAGAGAATTAAACGTAGAAGCATCGCTTTTGAATACTTCATAAGTCGAAAAGTACTTTATTGAAGTTTTTGCAGATAGGCCCTGAATATTTAATCTGGTCCAGGTCAAATGATATAAAAATTCTGAGGGACAATCTGTAATGTCTCGAGTATGAAAAATGGCATCGGATCCTTTTGGTAGAATATGGAAAAAAGAGATATTTGGAGCAACCATAGTCCACAAATTCGCGGGAACAACTTTTCCATAACGTGTGCTTTTGTTTGTTCAATCTTTTGTTGCCCCCTTTTCTCATATGAGTCTAAGATCAGAACAATTTTACTAGTAATTATAATGAAAGAAATAATCTTAAAATGCGTTTCTAGGCTTAAACGAAAAATAACTAGAATCACTGCCCTCCAAATTCATTTCTAAACTTAAGAGGGTGTTCGAATAAGCTTATTTGAAACATCTAATAAGATATTTGTTTTTGCAATTTATAAGATGGTAAGAGGGTGTTTGGTTAAGCTTATTTAAAATACCTTATAAGCTCTTACATCTTATAAAATGTTTTTGGAGCTTATAAGATGTCATATCCTATTTTAAAAATAAGTTTTCAAAATATTTAGATAAAATAAGATCTTTAGTTTATAAGATATTAGTAATGACAATTTTGTAATTAAGATAGTTAAAATTGAATGCGCATATGAAGATCTTAAAAATAAGTTAGGATTTCCTTACTTTTTTAAAAAGAGCTTATGAGCTCTTAACGTCTTATTTTAGGAGCTAGTAAGATCTTTTTTAAAAAAATTTACCAAATACATTTTAAAAGCTTATAAGCTCTTAAAAACATCTTGTAAGATGTTTAAGAGCTTATAAGAACACCCAAACACCATCTAAATCTTATTTAAAAATAAGTTCTTGGACTCTTTAGATAGAATAAGATTTTGGAGCTTATGATATGTTAATGATGATAAATTTTGTAATTAATATAGTCAAAATTTAAGGGAGAATGTTAAGAGGCTTCATTTCTCAATAGAGTTTACAAAGATATAAAAATTTATTTTGAGAGCTTATGAGCTTTTTTAAAAGAAAAAAAATTATCAAACACTTTATAACATTTCATAAGTTCTTAAATATTTTATAGGAATAATTAGCTCTAGATCCCCTGAAGTTTGGCTTAATTATCAAAATAACCCCTGCGGTTGGAACAATTTCGTACCATTGCATTCCTTATCATTAGTTCAAATGTCGTATAATTATAATTACATCTCTTGAGTTGATACATAATTACTATTGATGTATAATTAGAATTGCACCCTCTTAATCATGAGGTTTACTTGTAAAACTTTAGGATTTTTAGGAGGTGTAATGTTAATTATTCATCAATTGAACTACCAGTACTTGATGTAATAATAACTATACCAAATCTCAGGAGGTATTATGTCAAACCTCAAGTGGTATTAATGTAATTATCTCTATCTCATAAGATCTTCGAAAAATGTATAAACTCACCCTAATACCCTCTTATTTTGTCCATAATATTTCCTCCAATTGGTTGTTGTTTAATACTAGATGTTTGGAAGAAGGTGCTGAAGACTTCATAGTGAAGCCCGTAAAATTGTCCGATGTGAAACGATTGAAGAGCTATATGTTTAGTGAAGGTCGGATTCTCAGACAAAACGGGGGTTTTAACAAGAGAAAACTACAAAAGGCTTCTTCTGATATTTCACTCTCACTATCTCCATCATCCTTACCATCGTCGGATCACACATTATCGAGCCCATCAGCACCGTCCAATTCCTCACCGCATTCTCCAAGGTCATTTTCATCCTTGCCTCCTTCACCTACATCTGTAGATTCTTCCACAAGATGGTTCAAATTGAGCAATCACAACTAAAATGAGCCCAAAGAATAGTTTTTGTTTTTGTTTTTTAATTTCTATGGATTAATTACCGAAAACCCCTGAGGTTTGGATCGTTTACCAAAAAAACAAACAAACAAATGAATCCCATCGTCTATCTTTTGAAATTACAAATAATTCCATGACGCTTCTCTATTACAAATAATCCCTTGGAGTTTTTTTCCTTTTTCAATGACGAGTAGAACCTAAGGAGGTTTTGGTAATCCGCCCTTTTTCCATTTTCTTGCAACTGTGGATGTAAGGTTGAAACTGTTGATACAGGGTTCCTTTTCTAGGCCCTATTAATGTTGTTCAAACTATATCACATTTCTTAGATAGAATTACATCATTACAAGTTAAAACTTCGCCATTACCTCTTTGTTTGGAGCAAAATGGTTTAGAGATCGATGTGGACATTAACGAAATCTTCCATGACAGATCCAATGTGGATGGAATTGGGGATTTTGATTGATTTTATTCGGATCGGGTTTTTATTTAATGCAAGTTCCTGTCTGCTAAAAGGAATATTGGAGATCAACTGACAGCTAATTAATAACATGGCATTTCTCTACCCATTTTCAAGGGGTAAATTGCAATTTATGCCCCTGTGAAATAGGAAATGTGCAAAAAAATCTCCTATGAAAAAATAATAGGCATTGAAACCCCTTGTAATTTTAAAAATCATGTTTTTTTACCCCCCCTCCATTGGGCAATGTGTACTCACTCATGCGTTTTGAAGCTATGTTGTTATTTTGGTTTATATAATATCATTTTTGCCTTCTGTTAGTAAATATATAATGCTTACCAGCATTAGTACTTCCCACAATTGCCCTTTTTTTCTTGTTTCTAGTTAAAAAATTATTACAAAGAGTAAAAATGATATTTTAAAGGTTAAAATAACAAAATGAGTTTAAAAACTTGCGAATGAGCACACATTCCCTAATGAAGGGAGATAAAATGCATGATTCTTAAAAATCACAAAGGGTTTTGATGCCTTTTGTTCTTACACAATTTTTTTTTTTTTTTTTTTTTTTTTGCATATTTCCTATTTTACAGGGCTTAAATTGCAATTTACCCCATTTTTAAGTGAACAAATTCATTCCAATCTTTTCTTGATAATTCTTGCCTTCATTTCAGATGTTCTTTTTGGGGGAAAAGAATTAAAGTTTTGTTTATAATTTTTTTATTTTTTTAATTTTGGTTTCATCTCTTTTTAAGTGTTTGAAAATAGCGTTTTTGTCCCAAATTCTTTGGTTTTTTTTTTTTTCAGTCTTAGTTAAATTTTAACTACTCTTACTATTTTGAATTGTTGTTTCTGCTTCTCATTCTTTTTCTTTTTTTTTTTCCCTTTTATTTTCAACTTTCGGTTTTACTATTTTCTAGTGTTGAAACTTGAAAGTAGTGCTTCTATTTTTAATCTCATGTCATTAAAAACCAAAAAAAAAAAAAAAAAGAGTTCAAAGCAACAATCATCCAATTTTCACAATTTTATTTACTCTTAATTACAATTTCAAACACCAATCAAAAGAAAAGAAAATTACATTTTCAAATACGTTCAACTTTTTCCACACTTTTTACCCTAATAAGAAAAGCAAAAACTGTTGCAGAGCACCCTCTTGATACACCAAAACAACAAGGAACTCAACTCCCTCCTTTGAAACGTTCAGCCACCAGACCAAAAAATATGAGGAAAACCATTATAAGCAAAACAGGATCATCAAACAATGATGAAAACACATCAAAAAATTGATTCAACTCCAAACTCTTCCCCAAATTCTCCAAAGAAATCAGCATGGCTGCAAAATCCAGCCCATCTGCATTTCCTCATCTCTTCGTTCTTTTCTCCGTCTCAACCAATCCCTTGTCTTTTACTCAATCAAATTTTCCACAAAACATTCAAACTTTCTATCCATATTCTCGTCCAACTTTTCTTCCACCGCCGCCGCCAACAAAATCATCGATAAGGGCTGCCGTTGGAAAAGCCATCGTAGTGACGTCTGCGACCGCGCTCTGGTCTTATCAGGGCTCATTTTCTTTGTGCTTGCAAAGTACTCGTGTAGAAAGGAGGGGGGAGATGTTGCTGCTACTACAGATATGGATAATTCATTAATCTCTAAGAATGTTAGTCATGATGATTTCATGCGGTTTAATGGGAATGTTAAGGGTGTGATTGTTGATGAGAATGGTTTGGATGTGGTGTATTGGATTTGGATGAACTTGGATGGAGAAAACGGGGGAAGTTTCAAGAAAGAGGTCTTGAAAGAAGAGGAAAATGAAGAAGATAAAAGAATGATTTGCAATCGAGTACAAGAATTTCCTTTGCTCGGAGGAAATTCTTCAACTTCAGTTCCTGTTTGGGAAGAAACAGAAGTTTCATCAGTCCAAATTCTGAAGAATCCGCTGCCGGAAGGAGCGCAACAGCCACCTTCATTCGCTTAACCGGCGGCGGTTTCCAAAGGAAAAATGGCCGCTCCACCACCTTCGCCACCACCACCGCTGCCGCCAGTGTTTATCGGTTTCCAGAGGGAAAATGCCTGCACCACCGCCACCTGCGCCGCGGCCGCCATTGGGCATCAAGGGGGTTCGGAAAGGGGAAATGGCTGCACCCCTGCCGCCACAGCCGCTTAGTGTGGGTGCTACAGCTTCGCCGTTGAAACCTCCGGCGCCCAGTGGAATGGGATCGGCTTCGCCTGGAGAAGGGGGATCGGGGAAAGGAAATGGACAGGTGAAATTGAAGCCATTGCATTGGGATAAGGTGAATCCAAATGTTCAGCATTCCATGGTTTGGGACAAAATTGATAATGGTTCTTTCAAGTAATGACCTTCCTCAACTACTTTTCTTCTCAACTCTTTTTACAACATTGGTAATTGGCACTTGAAAGTATCAAATCTATTCGTTTTGGCACATCATCCTCTTCAAAATAACTTAGTAACACTTATATTTCAATAAAATTACACAAGCATTTTATTGAATATTTCAGATGAAATACACCATCATATTGATTTATGGATTTATGTGCCCTAAGCAAAAGATGATTTCGTTATTAACCCCTTTTCATGTTCTCTGGATGAATTTTGTGAATGCAAAAGACTAAAATGGTGATAAAAAATGTCCTATAACAAGGCATGCTAACCGTGAAACCACATGATAATTCCCAATTACATGTATTTTTCACCTGAAAATCCCTTTAGTACTTACATGCCAATTTCGACTAAATCTTTCACTTAAAAATTCACTTTAAAGCACTCTTCAGTTTGATATTTCACTTAAAATGTTCTAATCATTTTATGTTGAGCAACTAAAATGCTTTAAATTATTTCTTCAAGTAATGTGCCTAAACGAATAAATTTGAGTAAGTAGAGTGCCATTTACCTTCTTTCTACTAAGAAGTCTAATTTACTTTCAACACTCACCTGTCTCTCTATCCAAACCCAGGGTTGATGACAATCTCATGGAAGCACTCTTCGGCTACGTAGCCACAAACAGAAAATCACCTCAAAGAGACATCAACAATACATCAACAACCCCACAAAGCCATAAACCAACTCCTCCGCCCAAAATCTTCATCCTCGACCCCCACAAATCTCAAAACACAGCAATTGTCCTAAAATCTCTCACCATGTCCCATAAGGACATCATCAACGCACTCGAAGAAGGACAAGGCCTAAACACAGACATAATAGAAAAACTCACAAGAATAGCTCCAACTGATTAAGAATGCTGTGAAATTCTTGCATATAGTGGAGATCCCACAAGACTTTCCGATGCAGAATACTTTATCTATCATCTCTTTAAAGCTTTGCTCTTTAGATCAAACTATGACTTAGAAGTTTCATATCTCAAGGAATCCTTACAATCACTTGAATCTGCTTGCAAAAAACTTAGAACTCGGGGGCTGCTCTTGAAACTCTTGGAAGCGGTTCTTAAAGCTGGTAATCGGTTGAACCAAGGGACGGCTAGAGACAATGCACAAGCTTTCAATCTTGCATCACTTAGCAAACTGTCCGATGTTAAGAGCTCCAATGGAAAAACGACACTTCTTGAGTTTGTTGTCCAAGAAGTTATCCGGGCCGACGGGAGACGATGTCTTCTTAATAAAATTTCTAGTTTGAGCAGCTCAGATGGTACTTTATCAGAAGATGATGCAGAAAGGGAGTATATGGTTCTTGGATTGCAGGCTATTGGTGGATTAAGTACTGAATTCTCGAACGTGAAAAAGGCAGCTGTAATAGACTACGATCATCTTGTTAGGACAAGTTCAGCTTTATCAGGACAGGTGGTTGAGATGCAGAGGATTGTGGAACAATGTGGTAGTGATGGAGGATTTGGACGTGAGATGAAAGGGTTTCTTAGTACAGCTGAATTGGAGATAAAGTTACTTAAGGAAGACGGAAACAGAGTAGTGGAGCTTGTCAAGAAGACGACGGATTATTATCAAGTGAGGACGATGAAGGATAGAGGGGGAAATTCACTTCATTTGTTTGTTATTTTTAGAGATTTCTTGGGAATGTTTGATCAAGTTTGTGTTGCGATTGCAAGAAAGGGGCAGAAAAAGAAACCTGGATCATCGTCTTCAGAGCCTACGAGGGCCTTTAAGTTTCCTAAGTTGCCGGATAATTTCATGTCCGAGACTTCGAAGAGCAGTGATTGTGGATCGGATGGTGATCAAGGGGAAAAGGTGAAGATTTGAGGTTTGTATGTAGGATAAAATGAAAAGAATTGTAAGAAATGAGACTGAACGTGCTTTTCGTTCTCTGATTTTGAAGTGCAAGATTCATTGGTGTTTTTGTTCTGATTAAGGTGAATTTTATGAAGAGAAATTTACTTCTATAAATGAAACAATGAGATGTCTATCTAAAGGATCCTTCATTTGATATGATGGCCATTGGGAAATGAGTTTAAACTATACCTGTAGAACATAATAGTTGATAAGGTGAAAATATTCAAGTTTATTGTATGGGATTGACGTGGATAAAGAAGGATTAATCCTGTCGAAAAACTTGAATTCTTAAATAAGCATGAATTTTGGGTAGAAATATTTAGATCTGATGTGAAAATTACATGCAATATAAATGGAAAAATTTGTAACAAATGTGTACCTTTGTCTCACTCTAATTAGGAATTTACAACATGGTGGACCATGGATCAATAGTATCAAACTAACGTTGTTTCACGTGATCCAGATACACATCAGTTGAGTTGTTGAGTTGATCATATTTCATTGCCGATCCAATCCATTCATAAAAACATTGATCCATTTCAATGTTCGAAAATTTTGGCTAGATTTGGGGGTAAATGAGTCATTTTTTTATCCATATCTCATATCACCTTAGTTCATCGGATTTTGATTCATCATGACAATAGTTGAAGGATCAATTTCACATCATTTCACATATGGATGGTCAATTATGTACGATTGACTTTTCAACTTCTCATTTGCCGGTTCCATTATCATTGCTTCTATGGGCCTGCTAATTACTGTCAATATGGCCCAAGATTTGCTTAGAAGATCAGTCAGCAGAAAGACGATTAATGGGCCATAGCCCAACAGCCAGTCAAAGATTGTCAAAAGTTAAAACCTTTAAGCTCAATGGTTACGTCAGACATAAAAATCAGACAACTTTCTCGTCTCCTTTCACTGTTTTTTGTCAATTCAAATCACAATGACTTGCCTTATTTTTACCTCATCCTATGATGCTCTAATTCTACTCAAAGTGGGTACACATTATAGTTATGAATACTAATCAAGAGAGCTACTAAATAAAGCATAACTTGCTTGGTTCCTACCATATAAAAAGCGACTTTCTTTGCTTAGGTCTTTAGATAAGAATTTCATACTTTCCTCATATTAACGCCTACAATGGAAATCAACTATGAGTTCTTGCTACAAATCATTTTGGGCCTATTCTCTATTATTCGCTTCGTCAAGTCCGACCCTGATCCCATTCATGATTATTGCATTGCAGATACTAGATGTTCTCGTAAGATTTTCTTGAATGAGGTACCATGCCTCAATCCAGATTATACATTGGCTTCTCATTTCACCACGTCTGTGTTATCCAAACCTGGTGATGTCAACCGATTTAGCTTCAATACTACTTTCATTAATGAAAAAAGTCTTCCAGGCATCAACACTCTAGGCTTAGTCCTAGCTCGAACAGATATCGCAGTTAACGGTTTGGTGCCACCTCACTCCCACCCTAGAGCCTCAGAAGTGGTGATTTTGCTCGAGGGATCGCTTTTAGTGGGTTTTGCAGATACATCAAATCGTCTCTATAGACAAGAATTACGTCCTGGTGATTGTTTCATATTTCCAAAAAGTCTTATTCATTTCTTATATAATACAGACTCAAAGAACCCGGCCTTGGCCTTATCGGGGTTCAATAGCCAGAACCCGGGCTTCCAAATGTCGTCTCTCGCAACATTTGTTTCAAATTCTTCTATGCCAAGTGAGGTTTTGAAGAAAGGATACAAGGTAAATGGACAAGATATCACTAGGATTAGGAGGAATCTTGGAGGATAAACATAGAGTAATGCCTTTGATTAAGAGAGTGAATCTTATTTTATTTCATTTTTACTTGCTCTTGAATTATTTAATCCAGGAAATCAAGTTTGGTTAGAATGGTAAGCAAGGTGATCAACTGAATAATTAGACTTAGGTGTCCACATAAATGGACATGCAACGCTCACATTTATTTTTCTAATTATTTTTCCCAATATCATTATAAGAAATCACATGTATTTTGTATTTTCTCCAAATTTTCTACATGTTAATAAAAATTTATTCATTTGTTCTTGTTATCGTGTAATTTAATGATTCATGATCAATTCACTTAAGTCATATTCAAGTGGATAGTGTCTGATAAGCTATATTTGTAAGATAACTTCTGGATATGATTTGATTCTATTCTATAATATATAGTATTTCATCTCTTATTTTGTATCATAAATAAATGCCAAGTGTATTCAATATTTTCTTATAAATACACAGAGTCGTAAATATCGTACACTTGCAATAAAAATTCGTGCAATGGAATAAGTAAGAAGTAGAACGCGAATTCAAATAGAAATTATATGCAGTAATTACGAAATAATTAGTGGAAAGTCAATTATTTTCTCACACTAATTTGTTTTCAAGATTGTAGCAATAAAATGACATTTTTCTAATTCTAACAAACAAGTTGGTTTTAGGTTTTGGACAGAACATCTTCAACGCTTTGTCTTGACAATAAGATTAGTAATAAGACAACAAAGAAATGTGTAAATGTGGCAAAGGGACTTTGCTCCTTTCTTCAAGACAAATTCAGAAACCCTGAATTCAATGCCAATAAATCCAATCATAAACTCGAATTGATTCTCTGCATTATTGACAATTATTCTAGTTTTTAACTATTCAGGAAATCATGTGACGAAACTTCAAACTAGGAATTCAAAAAATATTTGAAAAAATGTTGGAAAAAAAAATTTGCAAGTTGCTTATTTAAATAAGGCAACAACCTGAAGGACAGCTTGTGGCATGTGAAATTGTTCTCTTTTTTCTCATTTTCCTTAAAATAATTATAGTTTCTCGAGTTGGAATATGGGGTCTATCTTTTGGTTTAATTAAATAAACCACTATAACTTCGAGAAAATTAGAATTTGTATTTATAGTAATGTAAAATTATCCTGTGATTTTATTCATTTACATTTTATTTAACAGATGATATATTACTATAACATATAAATCGACGCAGCCAATAGGGATAATTTAGAAATTCCTTTGGAGTAAACGGCGATGGATGACGTATATGGAGAACCTGTTTAGAGCATTATTTTGATATCAATTATTGTTGAAGGTCAAGTGACTCAAACTCTCTCAGGATACTAGAAAACATAAAATCAACAAATTAGTGTCATATATAATTAGAAAGAAAATTAGAAATTACCTAACTAAAAGTTGAAAAAAATGAAGAGGAAAATATCTAGCATTCAAATAATTAATGTTTTTACACGTTATTTACTAAACACTTTTTGGTTATAATTCTTTTTTTATCTAAATTAATTACATACTTTTTCTTTTTTAATCAATTGAGATGTTTTCGATGGAATGTCCTATTCCATCATAATCCTTCCATGCGTCGAGCATGTAACTAATTCCAAGAGTACTTTCATCCGGTGACAACAAATTTTGCTATTTTTATCATTTAACTCTTTTCCTCATACTAAAAATCAAAGTAATCATCAATAAATCATTTCTTTATCTTATTTTCCTATCAGAATACCTTTAGAATTAGTCATGTGTCAGCACATCAAAAAATTCAAAATCTTCAAAGATGATAAAGCATAAAGTTCATATAATTTATATGTGTTACAACCCCATATGAGAAAAATATATGAGTTGTGATCTTTTTATTTAGTCTTAGATGGTCTTGACCTCATACGTTATCTTTTGGGATCGTATTAGGTTCAAAATCTATTTTCAACGTAATAAAAAGAGAAAAAATAAAAAAGAAATGAAAAAGGTAGTCAATGTGAAAAACGCCCATAATTTTAATGTCAAAATAATTTTTACTCAAGACAAAAAACTTTCATTGTAGCGTAAATAAAGAATTGAAACTTCAATCCGCCAATAATAAAAGGACAGGAAGTGCCCGAAACGGCTTTGTCATGACCAAAGTAATTACATTGTGACTTGGGCCGCCGCAAGACCACATGTTGAACAAGAACGGCAGCATTTTACATTTACACGTGCGGTATGGTGGCTTACAATATTTGAATACCACTTCTATAACTTTATACAATCATAACATTTGATTTTTCTAGTTGTCAAACGTAGAACAATATTATCAAGTCAATTTTCAATAACACAAAGAAACAAAAACACGTATTGAAAATTAAATTTTGGTGGAAAATTGAAAATTCAGACCCAAAATGGTGAACAACAACCCAAACACGCAAGTTTTCTTAGATGGTTCCAAATAATAACTTCGAAATTAAGGGATTGGTGGAAGCTTCATGAGGTGGCCTAACCTTAATATTATACCTGCCCTTCTTTATTTCTTAGCTTTAAATCATTGTCAACTACATAAAGTTATTCCATGATTATGTGATTATCAACCATAACTTACATGTTAATTAATATAAAGTTTTTCCTCAAAAAAAAAAAATATAAAGTTTATTATACACAATCCGCCACGTTAGAAGTTGTAATTGGTGATTATATTCTTAGGGGATTAACTTTTTCATATTATTAAACATTCGACATTAATTGTATTGGGTTAGTTGAACTAGCGCTATAAACCTATTATTTGGGGTCGGTTAGATATGTTAATTGACTTATGTGTTTGATGATAATATTAATGATTTATAATTTAATTTTATACTTATGATGCCGACACAAACATCACCATACAAGATGACACATATATTTTTGAAAATTACGTATCAATGCAAATGTCAAAAAGAGAAGTTTATATAAATAATTGTATTAAGTCAAGAAATATAATTTGAGACCAATTCATAAAGATGTAAAACGAGTGATTTTGAATGTGACATGCCTTTTTTCTCTAGTGATAAATTTAAAAAACATGTCAATTCTTTTATCAATGATAGAAAATATGTGAAAGGACCCCATTCGTGTCAAATGCATCGACATGCCCTTTATCATACATTGGACATATCACCAAAATTATTTCAAAAATGCTTTTTTTATTTAATTTATGGTGTGCCAAACATATCGTTGTCTTGCATTCTAGATGTATACATAATTAAGTTGTATACAAGTAAATCAAGAAAGAGATATACCAAAAATAGATTCGAAAGATTTGGTAAAAGAATGATGATTGAACAACTAAAATGTTATTCATAATCTCCATAGGTCCAAGAAGAATTTCAAACCCAACATTGTTCCTTTAACCTAAGGAACCCCATCTCAATGAATCAAATGAAATGTAGCACAAACATATTGTACCCTTTTTTCCAAATAAAAGGAAAAAAAAA
>JACFYI010003804.1:995281-1014678 GCA_014898755.1 Handroanthus guayacan | reverse complement strand
TTTTTTTCTTTAATGAAGATTTTGGTTTTATTTTCACCTAATGTATATAAGATAATTATAAACTCTTAAAAAGGGGTATGTTTTGTTGTTTATTCCCCATTTTTGGGATTAAAGAAAGTTGGGTGTTTTGGACGTTTAGGAAGGGAAAGAATATACTATGCTTTTGACAACAAAAGCTGCAAAGCTTGCACTCACCAAATTTTGCAATGGAGAACATGTGTTATGTTTTGAAACAAAAAGCAAAGAAGAAAAGTACATGGTCTTTTAATCTTTGTGTTTAGGAAAAACTAGAAGGATTATTTTATTTGTTTTACATTTATTGTTTTGTTTTGTAAATCTTAACAGCTTTTTTTAATTTGATTGTCAAGTGATAACATTGGTTTAGCTATCATTTAACATAAAGGTCTAATTGCATCAAGATATTGTCATATTCACATACATTCAGCGATAGGTTCCCAGTATACTATCTATTTCAAGTTCAACGATTTTCCCCGATTTGGGAAAAAATATTAATTATCCTCATAATTCTGAGATGTTTAACAAGAGATATATAGTCATCTCTCCATACACATTTCTTCCTACAAATAACGCCAATGATGGTGACTTAAATTTAACATGAAATATAGATCAAAATCACGTTTTACGTGTTATCCAATCGTTAGGTATTCAATGGGGACATTTGTTCTAAAGATGTGCACTCCAACAGTAAGAGAGAAGACCCAATACCTCATATTTCAAGTCTGTTAGCACTTTCTTAACGAAAGTACACTATAATATCATTAAATATAATTTCATAAATGAAATATTAATATTACATCACAATTGCATACTCTAATTACGTTGAAATTGAGCAATATAGGATGAGGAATGGAAAAATTACAATGATGTAAGAATCAATTATTAAGTGAAAAAGATATGGGGATATATTATCAAGTATTACTTCAAAAACATTTCTTTTTTTCCCTTAGAAGCTTACCTGTCAAACCATAAAGACACAACAACTATCTCAAATTTCTTTTTCTAAAAATCCTTATCTAAACAATTTTATTAAACCATTTTTAATTAGCACCTGAAAGAGAATTTTGCATTGAAAAATTCACCCATTTATGACAGGATTGTGACTAACATTGTTTAAAAAAAAAAAGGACAACACTATAAATTAACGAAAATGCTGAAAATAGGCAGTCAAAGTTGAAAAAGAAATAAATATTTAGGGAGGGCACAGCCTTATGGGGGAATGGAATGTTTATTGCCTGTACAAATTGAAAATTTGATTGAGCCAGCTGGAAATAAAAATAAATATATTTGAAAATTTGAAGTCTCTGTGCCAGCTTGGCTTAGTGGTGATGAGTTGTGAAAAGCTGAAGCTGAGTGATTGATGTTGACGGCTGCTATTCATTCTGTATCAGCCTGGAGCAATACACTGGTGCCACGTGATCACGTGCTGCTTTATGCATACACATCACTAACATTTTTGAATCATGTTTTCGAACGATTAGGCTTAAAACTTAGGAAATAGTAAAATAGTCTTGTGCCAAACACATGATTTATGGATTAAATTAATTTTGTCTTAATTACTTTCTACGAGGATTTTATGATTTCAATCCTTTCTGAATGTCCCCCCAACTATTTTTGTCAAAGCATCCAAACATTTCATCGGGTAGATAGCTCAAACCAGAATCCATATATTCGCTTCTCCTAAATATGGGATGAAATCACATGAATGAACAAAATACTATTAAAAAAAAACTTGGTACAATTAGAACGTATCCCTTACTATAAATACTTCTAATACAAATAAGTCAAATATATGATTTCATAAATTATTTATCATGATATACGGCTTCCTCTCAATAAATTTAACTAAAAACCTTAATAAATTTAAATATAAAAGAATTTTAACACGAAATCTTCTATCGATACCAATCATATACTTTAATTACAAGTCAAGACGTCAATCTCGATAATACACAAACTAGTTCTTTCAAAAATAAATAGTTTGATCGCACAGGTCTTGTTCAAGGTTTGATCAGTGTTGGGATGGCTCATAAATATAATTCAATTCAAATATTTTACAATATGGTTAGTCATCCCTTTATATTTGATTCTTTATTTATTTATGTTGCAATGGACAATTTTATCTTTTTAACTCTTTAATCATGTAGCTCTGGAATCTCTTGATTTACAAATCTAACCACTAAGATGTGATCTATTATCCACGAATTAATATAGTTAAAAATCGGGCCATTGATAAATTGTGGGTTTTAAATGTGTCAACCAAATATCTAATTAGCATAGATTATGAATAAATCTTATGCAATTCTTCAACCAAATGAGTTCTAAGGGGAAAAAAAGGAAAGAAAAGAAAAAGAAAACCCCCTCGAGAAAACGTATGACCAAACTATGAACCAGTGAACATTATATGTGATGTTATTCTATTTTTTAAAGGGATATAGTAGTAACTAATACACATTGATATTATATTTGAATCATAAATTGTAATGAAATAGACAATACTTAATATGTCTTGGTTTTTTGGGTTGAATAATATTAATATAACATCGAATCAAGAGAACGAGGCAACAAGTTTTATGAATAATAGTGCATCATATTGAGAAATATGAAGTGACTAGAACTTTCAACATCAAGATTCTTCTCACCAACTTGTCACAATTAATTAACACGAATAACATGGTCTCAATTGGTTAAACAAGCACCCTCATGCCCCATTATTTGATAAAATAATTTGGACATTCATATACATAAATATATATGTGTATGTATCGAGTTAAACCTAGAAAGTTTGAGGCCAAAAATCGGCTAATGAGACTTTGATTTTTGGGTGACGGTCAACTCTTCTTTAACCTACTCTTGTGATTTAATTCTTCGTATCTTATTTCCTTGTTGATTCATTGGAGTTAAGCTAGACTTTTAACTTATTTTAAATTTTGTATTTCGATCAATGTTTAATTTTTTATTAATTTTATTTTACGAAGCCATATTAAGTGCGCATTATTTCACAATCAAATGTTTTATCAAAAAATAAAATCATTTAATATATTTATCATTTGTTCACTAGAGAATAAGAAAAGAAAACACCCATTAAAATTCACATCTATATTTTTAAGAATTTTTAATTATTACTTTTGCGACAAATATAGATATGAATTAAAAAAAAAAATGAAGAAAAAGGAAAGAATCTAAGGGTGAGGAAGTGAATACTTGTTAAGTTCTGGTGCAGTGCATAGGATTCTCTGAATAATAATAATAAAAATAATAATAATATACATAGGCATCAGAAAAATTACACTATTTTTGGCCCACGGGTTCTGATAACCTGCTATTGGCTCCATTTCTGAAACAAGTGGAACATGTCAGACGGTGTCGTTTGTACTCACACGAGTTTTTTTTGAATTGTATAAACTGCCAAAATGGAGAATAAAAGTTGGCAAAAGTGCCCATTTTACTAATCAGTCTCTCTGTTTTTGTTTTGTTTTGTTTGGTTAAATATGTATCCAAGTTGTAAATTTCCTCATTTTCAGACAACCTTGTCTTAATTCTCTTTTTTCCTTCTTCCATTGTGTGAATGTGTGTGTGTGTGTATATATGTAGCTATGTATGTATTTATGCATGACTTAGGTTTTGAGTTTCAAAAATCATATTGAATTTATAAATTTTAGTAGACATTTTGAGAAATTTTTTAAGAATGAGATAAATTATTGAATCGAGTTAGGTTGGAACAAACTATTTTGAATATACATTAGCTAAGTTCCAGGAGCTAACTTTTGTATTCGAATTAGTGTCTAAATATAAATTGCATTATGAAGATTATTATTCTACGAATACATAAATTCAGTGAAAATGTTTATTTGGATAAATTTTTAATCCATCATTAACAATAACTGATTCAAAAAGTTAGTTTTCTATTAAATACAATGAAAAATTCAAAATTCTCCACCATTAAAGGTACTTCAGTCCTGTTTGGATGGCAATTACAAGAATTGGAGACTAAATAAAGTTTTTATAATTAAGTGTTAAATTAAAACTTTATAAGTTCTGAAAAATATAAAAAGATGTTCAACTGATTATAATTTCTTAAAAGGTCATTTCTTCAAATCATAACTATAGAAAACCTTTTGCAGTGGATTGGTCTTTTTAGGGTGGGAAAATCTTCATTTTTAGACATACCTTCAAGACAAGAACCCACCAACGCAAATTTTGAAGACAAAAGGCCATCCATATTTTGACTATATTCCTCAAAATTGATCATAATCACAGTCCAACCAAACAAGATCTTAAAATCTTCAAGTTCAAATCCTTCCAACAGTAAATGTAGAGACCAAATTTGTGATTAACTCACCTTCATAACAATTAATAGATTTGAAGCAACAAAGTGAAACTTTTCCCTGGAAATTCTTGAATTATTTTCAACGGATAGAAGCAAATGTCTCACTTCTTCTCCCCAGAGGGCACCTTTGGCTTTTCCGGCAATACGTATTATATACACGTCGATACATGACAGCATATAGGAGTTCAATTCCACTCCATAAAATTAGATCCACAAAGTCGTAAACATCAAAACTAACTGCAATGATACTTGATAATATCCACATCAAAAGAATCGAGAGTAAAATAAGAACTGAGGGTGTTCTTAGCAGAGTATCGAGATTCTCATACAGCAAGCTCTTATTGTCACACGGTGTCTTCGTTTTATTGCCTGTTAATCTGAGGGCAAACGCAAATGGAAGATTTCTTGATGTTTGCTTCAGGGAAGCACAGCTCGTACTTCTTTTCTATCGGCTCCAAAAGACTGCAGGAGTACATATAGCTTGACATTGGAAAAAGTATAACAGTTCTCTATTTAGAAATTCTTTTAGCAATTAGTTTAATGTCATATAACACCAGTTCATGACCAGCCCCTATCATTTTTTTTAATCATTTTGCAGGTTAAGATAGTAATTTAAACATTAAAACTATCGAAAATAAAACAACCCCTATCATTGTTTTAATCATTTTTCTGGGGTTATAGTTGCAACCTTCACTTCGATTTATCTAAAAGAAAATCACTTCATTCTAAAGTAGAAGCAATGACAACCACCCTTGTAGTAACCTCTGATGCAAACCCTAATGCAATAACAGTAGTCATTTTCTAAGTATATATACCCTTTGCCACCTTAGAAATACACACAGACCATATATTCTCAGCATTTTCCTTAAAGAACTTGATAAAACAATTTTTACCTCAACTCCGAAGCCTTTCACGTATACATTAGTAAAGAGCTCAGAAGGATCGGGCAATGGGCTTTCCTGCAAAGCCAAATAGAGGATATTCATAATACAAATCAAAGTTAAATGTGTATTTTGGATTCATCTGTAGCAAACATCATGAACACCAAAGTTCTAACCTTAGCTTTTGCAATGGTTTCATCCACCTCTTTTCTCACTTCTTTCTCAGTGTCCTAAAATACAACAGATAATCTCATCATGCAATTGAATTCCTTAAAAACGAAAAGAAAAACTGAAACCAAACTTTTTATTTGACAGAGGAAAGATTCACATATTCATGCCGATAAACATGTTCTATGAACTAAATGGCATTAAAGTTAAAGAGTAGTGGTTTTCTCTCTCTTCTCTCTCTCTCTCTCTCTCTCTTAAAAAAAAATCTACCTTCAATTCCTTTTCAGTGGCTAGATCGTGAGCTAGTATAAGCTTCCTGATTCTTTCAATAGGATCACGCTCCTGCACAAAGGAGAATTGAAGTGAATCTACGGCATGAAGATAGAAGTATTTGATCATGAAGACAGAACATTCAAACTATGTTCACCTGTCTAACACCAGTAATCTCATCACGCGTACGATATGTGCTACCAGGATCAGACATGGAGTGTCCATGATACCTGTAGGTGTCCATCTCAAGGATCTGAACAGAATTCAAGGGGTGATGATGAATTAATGTTATTGCAGCTCAAAAGTGGAAACGAATATGGAGTTATTGTCCGTAAAGTGTAAATACCATGCAGATAATCATCCAGTACATAACGTGTATGATTAATGAAAATGCCATTACATATAAAGACTAACGGCAGAGGAGATTCTAGGGTAAATTTACAGGACATATGGCCAGACAACTTCCAAGATGGAATCAGGCGCGTCTATCAAAAATCATGTTGATCTATATCTTTGATTTACATCTTCATTTGTTTAATTCAAACACAAGATTGACATAGATGGGAAGATAATTTTATCAATGGAAAAACGACAGAGATGTTAAGAAGAGAAAATGTCATTCTTTTTCAATATCTTAACAAGACAATTTCGGACTTGGAACAAATATCACACTTCTATTGCAGTTAAATTACTTTAAAGATGTTCAAGCTGTTTCACTAATCAATTTCATGTCTCTTTATAAGTTAAAACTTCATCCTGAGAATGATGCATAGGGGTGAAAAAGTAGAAAAGGTGCAATTAAAGCAGACAAGGTGAGATGCATGGATTACACTAATCATATATCAATATATGAAAAGTCAACGACAGTGCTTGTGCAGCACGATTTCACAAATATAAAAAGATGGGCTAATCAAAATCAATATCTCTTTCTCGGTCTCAATGTGCAGATGGATGTTTTCACATGCAAAAAAACAGACGGTAGTAATAGAGGCAACTACACAGCAGAACCGGAAGCATTCTGTCAACCAACATCTACCCATCCAACATTGCATACAGTATGCCCTCAAGTTCATGAGTCCCCTAAAAAATATATATGTAAAAATGGCACATGATATCTTCATGAATAAACGTTTATCCAAAATCTCTTCGGTCATTCACGTCAATTATCCATGCTCCAGAGCTGGTACATCTTAAGAGCACATCAAAGATTCAAACTATGGCATCATTGGCAAGAGACATTTTCTAGCATTTTCTAATAGCTTCTGAATGGATAAGGGATGTGGACAACCTCTTTCCGTAGCTAAGATTTCAACACAAAATATCTGAGAATCCCACAATGATATCCTGGTTTCCTTCATGGAGAAATTTCAAAAACTCCCTCATATACTCTATAACCCTTTTATGAAATGTAACACTCATGGACTCCTCATAATGAAAAACCAGAAATACATATGTATAGCATAAAGTATTTAGTACAATATTCTTCCTCGTACAAACTTTGTTGTTAGTCTCTCAATACGTCAAATCTCAAGATGATAAAGGAGAAAAAATAAAATAAAATAAAATTAAGGTCTGTTGCTGCCGTAAGTCAACATGTACAACAACAAATATCTTTAGTGGTTAAGTATGAAACAAATAGCTATAGGTGGCGAACTAGAAAAGTACATGTTTAGATATACAAAAAATACACCATTAGAAGGGAATAATGTGCACTTACGATAGGTCCATTCTTTATGGCATGCTCCTTTGCAAACTTGCAGGCTTGTTTCACTGCAAAAACATCCATTCCATCAACCTGTTTCATGAACCACAAAACAGTAAAAATGACAGAAATTTTACACAATTCCATTATATTCATTTATTAATTTTTCCATATATCATGATAAGCAAAATATTGTTCTCTTCAAATATCATTACCAAAACTATCTGACAGAAGGGTAGTCTACGATCACAAACTAAAATATAAGCAGAATATTTCTTTCCTATTGGAGCCAATTGCAGCAGAAGTATCACTTTTATCCTTGTCAACATAATTCAGTCAAAAGTGTAACAAAAGCACAGACACCAGAAAGATATTCTGAATTCTTCCCTCCTTTATAAGCATGTCCCAGAACAAAAGATCACGTCCAACCACTTGCGACCTTCTTTATAGAAATTCATTGCATTTAAAATGATTCAGCTATATTATGTTTACTACACAAACCATTTCATCACGCATAAAGGTGAAATTTTGCCTGGCATAGAAGGCACAATTGAAATATCCTCAGACGAAAAACAAACTAATCAATATTTGAGTTGGAGTCTATCCAACGTCCATCTTTCAATTCTAATGAATCCTGAAAAGCCTACCAGCAATTTGAAACAAAGCATATATATATATATATATATCAATCTATGTCAATGAAAAGGAAAGCCCCACTCACTTTCAACCCTGGGACGTAATCTCCTCTCTTGTAATAAGCTGGACTCTTTGCTGCCCTCCATTCTGCTGTGCCCATTCCATCTATGCACCAGTCCAATTGAGCAAATCAAATATCCATGTAACCACATGCAATTAAAAATAAAAAGGACAGAGAAATTCAAGTACCAACCATATATATATATATATATATATAGACAAAATAAATTTTGATCAAAGCCCGGTTAAGTCTTTCGATTCAAACAGTCGTAAAGCATTAAATAGTAAGTTTTTCAGTATTCATTTGCTGATCACAAATGAAAGTGATGGAAAAGTGAAATCTTGGAGAATTTTCCAATTATTGCTTTTCTACACATCCATGTAACAAAAGACTAAAGCAACCCCTTAAAGCACGTCTTGAAATAACATTACATATCGCTGTTTTACAATTCATACCCCATTTAACCATGCATCTCCTCTCTAAAATATCACATATGCTACAATCGAGAGAAATGAATTATGCCTAACTCATTGCCAAAGCAACTCCAAGCACTCTGTTTCAATTAACAAAATACCAAGAATTCATCACTTTAAAACTTCTAACGGCACCAAAACCAAATGGAAAATTTCATATATCTTAAAGATATCTTCTTTTCCATGCTTAAACATCTCCAAATTGACGTGCAATGAGATTGAGTCGTGTTAATAAAATCAGACAAATGATTATCACTCCAGCTATTGCAACATTGCGAAAGAGTACTAAAGTTCATATTTTTCGAAAAACTTACAGTGATTATTCTCGCAAACCAATATCGCAGGCAGATCCCACAGAGCAGCCATATTCAGAGCTTCAAACAACTGACCCTGATTCGCTGCACCATCTCCATACATTGCAAACGTAACATGCTCCTCCTTATTATACTTCTGCGCAAAAGCCAATCCACACCCCAAAGGAATCTGCGCCCCAACAATTCCATGCCCGCCATAGAACCCACTATCCTTCTTATAAAAATGCATCGAACCCCCCTTTCCTTTAGAACACCCGTCCTTCCTTCCCATAAGCTCCGCGAACGTCTCCAAAAGTGTCCCCCCACGGCCTAAGTAAATGCAGTGATCGCGATAGGCGGTGATTATGCAATCCTTTTTTGTTATTGCTGCTTCCATTCCAACCGCGACAGCTTCTTGTCCGTCGTAGAGGTGACAAAACCCACGAATCAGTTTCGCCTTATATAGTGAATCGGCAGCGATTTCCATGCGCCGCATCAAAGCCATGTCCCGGAAAAATCTGAGAAGCTCCTGAGGGGTGGTTTCCACAGAGCGGGAGGGAGGATCAATCTTGTGGCCCGTGAAAGGGAGGGAGGTTTCGACCGTGATTGGCGTGGTGGAGGCGGTAGTGAGGCCGCGCGTGGCAAACACAGCGGCGGAGATGGGTTTCAGGAGATTGGCCGAACGGTGAGTTAACTGCGCCATTGATTCGGCTGCTTATTTCGATCGGAGACAACCGCCAACTGTGTGTTTTGTTGAAAGAATTTGGGAGATTATACCAGGAAGGAGGCTTGTGAAAAGTAATATATCTTGGGAATATTGGGAAAACGAAAGTTTGACTAATGCATTTAATTATTTTTAAGGAAAAAAAATGTTATTGCAATCTTTGATTTGAGGAAAATTACTTTCCGTGTTTTCTTCAATAATAATAAACTCTTAATTATTGAATATGCTTAGAATAATATGATCGAAATAACAAATTTGAAGAGAATAACGTTGAGAAAAAAATATAATTCAAAACATGAAAGGAAAAAATGAATATTTAAAATTAAAAAATATTCTATGATTATTTTTTTGTTTTTTAAGATATTTATGTATAATTTCAAACTGACAAGCTGATCAACAAGTATCTTTTGATTCGAAATAGAATTATTATAAACCTCATGCTTGAACTCGAGTCAAGTATGTTCAAGTCAGCTTGCAAATCGTCTTGCTAAGCTGAGCCCAATTCACTTGATAATCACATATTAACAACTATCATTGTTGTGATACAAAAAGTATTATCATATGGTGTATATTTATTTTGATATAATTGGTAATAACTTTTGAAACTGTTTTTCTTCAATATCTCATCATAATTTCACTTCTTCGGTAGTCCACGTTTGTTGTTTAGGGGGCACAAACAAGGTTGCATGCCTAGTTTGGAGCAATTTTAACCCTATCCTTGATATAAGGATTTTGGTGAGAAAAAAAATGTGAAAGAAAACAAGTTTCAATATTTAGTTAATAAAGAAAATACTAAAGAAAAGAATATGCGAACAAAATATTGTGTAATTAAGAAAACTTTTTTCCTAAGGTAGTGAGGAAAATGAGCAAAAAGTCTTGTGGCCCCATATCTCCTTCTCCGATACTAATAACTTCGACCTTTTCAATTTATTTCCTCACTCTTTTCTTAAATAGCTAAACAAAGTTGAGATTTTACATTTATTTGATTTTGTTTTTCTCTTTTTCAAATATTTTTTCTCCACATCGAAATTCTTTTACCAAACATAGCGTAACATTTCTGAAAGAGAAAAGTCAAATGCATGCAACCCATTTTTTTTATTTTTTTGCCAAAAATGTTTTAACCAAAACATGTTCCATCACAAATCACCAAAACTACTTACAAACAACCTTATATTGCCCTTCCAATTATAATTTGGCCTTTTAGACAGGCAACAGAAACGTTAGACTAACAAAAATTGCATATGTCAAAGAACATGCTCAGAAGTATGTGAACTAACTGCATTATGAATGATTTTGGTCCGAATTACAGTTAATGAAAATGTAAATATTTCTCCATTTTACGTCACATGAAACTCAATCTGCACCAATGAGGGTAAAATTCTCTCCTTTCATCACCTTTTTTGGACTTGAAAGGAAGCACTGTGTTAGATTACAGTTGAATGAAAATTTGGCCTACTTCTATGTCCAACTACGACAAATTTCCTGCGCCTGCATATCGAATAAAGTATATTCACAACTTAAAAAATACCAAGGAAAGCTGAAATTCAAGAAATGAATAAAAGAAATGCCTACCTTCAATGCTACTGAAGGAAGGTTTTACTATCAACTAAGCATCAATCGACATCGTCTCGCTCTTTGGGATGCACCACTGCAAGAACCATTTTGATGCAAAGTCTTCCTCCTTTTTCCTATCCGATACAAAAAGTCTTCTGTGTCTAGAACGTAAGCAGCCTATCATGTACAAAGCAGAAATTATTAGCACAAGATTCAAGAGTACTTAGATTACAGAAATAAAGTTTCAGCAAATACTTACCTTGAACGAATTGCAAGCAACCTTAATTTCCAGACCGTTATAAGTTACTAATCCTTCCATGGCTTTGCAAGTCTCGGAATTTTCATCTCGAGTTGAAACTTTTCTTTTATTTCTGCAAATTGAGCTAGAATTAACATATCTGAATTGCTCACAAGCTTAACGTAACTTTCTTTGGGATGTCATACCTCTTCAAGAACATCCTAGGTTTTTCCCTTCTTTCAGGAACAACAGAGAGGAGTTCATCATTCAGATAAGCTGCAAAAGTGGGGTCCATGGAGACAGCGGTCACTTCGGGTTTGTCATGCTCATTTTTCATAAGCTGTATGGTTAAACACGTTGGAGAAGGTGCCTGGAGTAGGACATAAAATTGGGTGTCACTCTGTATTTCATTTTTCATGAAATGTAACTTTTTCTAAACTACCAACAGTTTGAAATTAGAATCAGAAAGAAGAAGCAACAAAAACCTACACATTCTATTCGATACAAGTTATCTTCAGGAAGAAGAAAACGGGCATTTTCATGATATACGGCATCAGCAAATTTTCCAGAATTTCTTGATCTTTCATATGCATATAGTTGGAGAAGTTTGTTGTCCATCTCCTCATTTGCAATTGTTTGTAGCTGTAGAAAGGCCAGAGACAAATCTTTAGTTGACAAATTTTAAGAAAAAGTAGAAAAAAATCTAAACAAACAGAAGTAAAATATATATTATGTTATAACCTGCTTGACAAGTTTATGTATCAGCTTGTCCAATGTAAAAAGGATGTAAGATTGAGCACCAATTATAGCTCGGCAATCATCCTCAAACTTCGCATTATCAGAGGATCCTTTTAGCAAACTGTGTAGTGCATCCTTAAATCTGTTCCAAGTAACAAATTTGAGTTTACCGGTGGTGCTTATGCAGCTTCATACCATTAAAAGAAATGCAAAAGAAAATCCAGATTAAGTACCTAGAATATGGATCTTTTGACTTTGCATCATTCAAAATCCTCCATTTATTTTCAGGAGAGAGAGCATGCAACTTGGCACTCTGTATTCTTTCGTACAACATCTGTTAAATGAGGACAATCAGTTAATGATTGTATTTGAAACACCAAAAACTTATTATTAAGACATATGAGCCCATTCTGTACTTGTCATCATGGATACTTACTTGGTGAAGCCTGAAAAGCAAATAGAACGAATCGCTTCCGTAAAAGATCTCAGAATTCTTCTCTTTGACAGGTAATGACATGGGAGTTTTTATCATAAGAGGCTTCACATTCTGTAAAAGACGAAGAGAAGATGAGATTATTCCTTCAGTGTCGTGAACATCTGCCACACCTCCAGCCTCCCCTTCACTCTCGGTCTTGTTATCATTCTCATCGTGTTCCACATCTTCATCAGGATCTTCACGTGAGCACTCTTCTGCATCAGCTGACTCACTTGCTGAAACATCACCATTTTCAGAGACATTTTCACTGTCTGATAAGCCTGGAGCACTTCCCTCACCTTCATCATCAACATTAGCATCAGTTTCTCCTGCCTCCTCAAGACACAGTTCTCCTCCAGTTCTTGTACTCGGAGCACTTTTGCATGAACTGTGCACCATTTTGGTACCACAGTTTCCAAATGCTGCCAAATTGTTCTCTTCAAGATTTCTATTAGGAGATAATTCACCCTCTTCTCGTTCACTTTTAGTGCAACCTTCAGTTTTCTCTTGGCATTTCTGAGCTTTGATCTCTTGAATTGAAGAAGTAAGCTCTCCATTAACACCGTCCTGAATGCAAAGAATTTTATCATTTCAAAGTGAAATTGAATTCACTTGCAATCAGAAACCATCAGCTTTCAAGTGAGCTGATGACTACCCACAAAACATTCGAACTTCCGGATGAACAAGAAAATTAAACTAATCATTAGAAGATGACACAAAAGAATTACATAAGGATTCTCATGAAATCTTGTAGCCATTACAGTTATAATAAAATTATATTATTTAAATCTAGATGCGAGATATTTCAAGTAACTAAGCCTTTCAAGTGGCCGTAAAAGTATTAATTAATTGTGGTTTATGCAACAAGTGACAAAGGCTTTTATTTCCAATTTTGCAAATATATATGTTCTCTGATGTGAAGCAGAGATTCTGGACGCATTTTTCAAAAAATTCAATCAATATTCTCCGCTATCACATACCAAGTTTTTTTCACTCCTCATTTGTATGCATGAATAGTTTGCAAGTAGGTTAACAACGTTCCATTTGATTTACAGATAGCCCTACATTCACTCAAAGCAATTTCCTCAGTAAACAAATTTGAATGACATGACAAACTTTCCAATGCCTTTCTTTCATTTAACATCTTATTTAAATATTTCTAACAAAATTTTTCCATAGCTAGATGAAGTATAAAGGAGGTGCATAGAGAAAATATAAGCATAAAAACTAAACTGTGAGTCTGTGGCACCACAACTCTTTTAAGTACCTGTGTTTCTTTATTAGGCATCGACTTTATCCCACGATCAGCATTGGTGACATCTGGTCCTGTAAGAGTAGCAAAAGACCAAATAAGTACAAAATCAACTCAAAATCGAACTGTAAAATCTGGAGGGCGAGATCTATCAACTATCAAAAGGAAAAACTAAGAGAGAAATATTAAATTAAAACCATTTTGAGGATCTGCTCCATTTTCGTGATTGAGGCTCTTTCCTCCAGCGGCAACTGGAGTAACTTGCTCTAAGAAACCATCCTGTTTGCTGACCCCTGAGATAGAAGACATCAATGAGGCATCAGTCTCCATCACTCCATTTTGGGAGTGGTACGTAAAATATATCAATCTTACAAGGAACATTATCTGCATCAGGAGAGCCATCATTCTTAACCCCACTATTGCCATTGGCCAACGTCACTCCGCTGGAACAAGATTTTTCAGTTAGATTTTCACCTCCGTTCTTGGACATATCTGATGGTTTGCAGTTTTCTGTAGGAGCCACACCAACAGGACTGCCACCAATATTGGCCACAATTTTGCGTGCATGATTGCTATCCTTAACAATATCTTCAACATCCCCTACACTAGGAGGACGGGAGGGAACACCAAGCATAGGTTCAAGGAAGGTTGTCCAAATTTTCATGACTTTGTCTCGTTGCTCAGGTGTACAAACTTCTCCACAAGAATACTTCATGAGCTGATATAGATCTTCTTGGATGTCATGATCGGGACACTCAAATTTCATATGAGGTCTAATGGGTTGTCTATATCCAGCACCAATTGAGAGAATCATTTCATCTTCATTCTGATTCCTTTCACTCATTTCTTTAATTTCAGTTAACAATGCTGAATGGAAAAAAACCATAAACCAAATATATGGTCAGTGAAAATAAATTACTATTATAGTAAGTATAAAGAAACAAAGAACAAGAAACAGAATTTTGTTAGATATTGGAACTCAGTCTCTTATCATATTGTAGACATTTAACTAGTTGGACTAAACAACATAGTCTAGTCAAATAGGAGTTTCATTAGTACGGTAAAAAAGAAGGAAAAAACAAGGTCAAGGAGGATGTGGAGGAAACAGAAGGTATCGTAAACAAAGACAAAAGAAGAAAGTCAAACAACAAAAACTAGAAGATAAAAGGGAACACAGATGAAATATAACTAATATCTAAAGGATGGGAAGGGGAAATCATGAAAGCATATGTGGGGTTGGGCCCATCATTATGAACCACCCTGAAACACCATAAACCCTCAACATAAACAGAACTTTCGCAAACAATTGACAAGGAACTTCAGCCAGTATAAAGGACAAACGGGGCAAACAGCTAATAAAGAACAAACTACTCATTTTCAAAAGCACGCAGCCAAGCTACAAATGAAAAATGCATAAAGATCTGTCAAAAATATATATCGTAAAACCTCAAACACCAAAACATGGAAAATTCTTGAAAAAGTACACATAATTTCAGAGGCACAAATTAACAAGAGTTCGAAGAAGTTCATCGTTTAAAATAGCACATAAAAAGCATGTATTATGTAAAATCCACTTAAGATGCTTAACGCAGAATGCCTACATTGATGGACAAAAGTTGAGACAATATTCTATCTATCCATGGATTGTGAACACTTGAATGACGATCATCATAGTTTTGCCATATCAATCATTCATCAGAACACAGACAATGAAGCGAAAGATACCTCATGCATCGCAATACGAAGCCTAGTCACTATAGCATAATCCTAAATTACCTTTAGCACTCAAGTTCTTTGTATCCTGCTGTTTAAAGTAGAAGCTCCTGTGGTCCAGCGATTTGTGGTAGTTCTTAGCATAAATTTCAGCCCAAATTTTGTTAAAATCAGAGCGGCACCTTGCCCATTCTTCCTGTTTCTGCTTCAACCGAGTTAGTATAACTGGCAGTGCAAGAGGTGCATTCTTCCTCAATACATCCATTACGTCAAGCCCATGGTCACCATATAAACGCTCAATGCACCGTAGGTTAAGAGCTGTAAGCAAACAAAGAAATGGACTTCAAAATCAACAACATGAACTATGCTATTAGGAAACGTCAATCAGTCGTTGACCATACCTGTCAAATGATCTTCAATATGAAATGAACTGTCTGTCTTATTTATTTCAGCATTGATACTGTCCAAGAGTTCTTCAACACGCTTTGTAGTTGCATTAACAGACTCCAATAACATGTCAAGTTCAAACCTGTAATCATAATCAGATGGCCAATTGATAATTGCAATGCACATAAATCCACCAGGACCCTATTTAATCTCAATTAGATTGGAACAAAACAGACAAAAAGAAGCTCCAAACAGCACACAATTATTCTTAGCAGACTAGACAGTCGGTTTATACTAGTTACATTCACTATAGCATCAAACTACATAGGAAAAACAAATGTTAAGACTCTTGAGAGAGTTCTTACCTATCATCCTCACAACGGAACAAGCTTTCTTCATATTGGTTTTTGCGCATGTGTTTGAATGAATAATCCTCACTTCCAGAAGTGACTGACACCCAGTGATCATTAAGCACTTCAGCACCAATCTTTGTTCTTCGGCTCACTGTCGGAATAGGATACTGTTTTGCAGAATGCCAATGAAAATGAGCAAAAAAATCTAGAATGTCGAGATATGGGAAATTAAGTAAGTAAACCTACATTTTCTGGAAGAAGTCGATAACTTGGAGTGCAGCGGTCACAGTTAGAGAGATCAAGTTCTTGAATGGGTTTTGCCATAAACCTCTCTCTAATAGCAGTTAGCTTCTGTCCTGGAACATCTTTAGTGTTGCAGGCAAGACCCCTGTCATATCTATCCCTTTCTCTGTTATCGTAATCTTTACGTTTATCCATATCTTCCCTAGCATGAACATCTCCCTCACGATCCTCTACCTTCAAAGATCTGAAAATTTGTTTATTGTTCTGCAAGCATCCTGAAATGTGCTAAACTGGTCACAAAATTATTCATCATTCTTCAGCACGGAAGTACACTTTTCCAACAAGTCATCAAGCAAAAAATTGAAAATAACAAATAACTTTACTTCAGTACATATCAATAAAACAGTAGAGAAAAAAATTCAGGCTGGAAAAGCCTTATGTGCAGCATCCTGTGCGGATCCTGTGAATAGGTGGTCAAATTAACATATATATAGGAAAACTAAAAGTAAACATAGAAAACATCTATCAAGCTTTTACCATTCTTCTCAACATGAGTGATGAAATCTTGACACTCTTCCAAGAGGTCCGGATGTGCTCCCAGCAAACTAGACACCTGACACAATGAAAAGTTTAGCCTGATTAGAAATTGCATCCTGATCAGAAAAACAATATCACTATATGACTTGTGGCTAGCAATTGCTTTGTATTTAACTGCTTATCTAAGATTGTGAAATGTAAGTCATACTGCTGGTTTCATGTATTTTCAGGAATTAGTATCAGTGCTAACCTCTGGTGGAATATTGGAATGATCAAAACATGATAGCTTGATACGATCTTTTTGGCAGAGGCAAATGACATATCGTAAAGCTATCTATAACCCTATTTTCAACAGTGTCATTTTCGTAAATAGTGATGCAAAATTCATATGGGCCATTCGCTTAACCACCTACCAGCATGTTTCCAAAAGAAGGCGGGAACTTGGCAGTGAGTTCACTGTGTCATGTTCCATGCTGTCATAGAAGTTTTATGAGGGGAAAACACGTTCGAGTTTGCATGTGCACATTTTCAATATGAACTAGAAAAGATTGTTCAGTAATCTCATTTATATTGATTTAGTATCAAGACAACAGTATGTATTGAGGTTAACAAAAAGGAGTCAAGGATGATGAAAGAAAATGTTACCAGCATCTGAAATTGAGGTGTTGTGACAAACTTGCTTCCATAGGAACGAACACAATCCAAAAATTTCTTGTAATTTTTGGAGTCCTGTAATCTCTCCTTAACTTTCTCACAAAAAGCTGACACTGGATCCTGCATGTCTGAGCAAAAATAAATTCATTTAAATTACGTAGCAAAGGATGCATCAAACTTAATTTAGTAGACATCAATATTATTCTGCAACATAATCTCAAAATGGAAATTTCAGTAGTAATATCATGGCCATAATCTTTGAGTACTCTGAAAAGAGTTTGAATAAAACTAATCGATAGTCAACCTCATATAAAAGATGAAGATGGGCATATTTTTATGGATATTCTGACAGGAATGAACAAGGCTGCCAGATATTCAACCGCTTATACAAGACTGAAAAAAGAATCTGCTAACATTGGTCTGAGAGAAATATTGAAGTTCAACAAAATGAATCTACAATGAAAAGCAAAATTGAAGATAATAATTTATCATCTCACAATTGAGACAAAACTATTAAGGAACATAAATCGACTCCTCTTGCATCCCTACCTTGATGGAACTGGCCAGTCACAGAATCATCTCTGCGAACAGATTTTCTTCGGCAATCCAAGCCATCATCATATTCCCACTCATTTCTATCTCTTTCTTCTTTCTTCTCCTGTTCTTTCTCAGCGAGATTCCACTTCTCTGAATCAGGGTGATTGCCATCCTGGTCACAAACAACATATTAAAAGGTAGGCTTCTAGAACAAATAAGTAGAGACATTTTCTTACCAATAAAAAAGACTACAAAATCACAGAAGAGAAACTACCTTCTCAATGTGAATGGGCCTCGTTTTTGTCATGGGAGAGCCTCTATCATCCTGGCATGGGATGTGATTTCTACCAGGCTTAGCACAGACAGAAGCAGCACCAGAAGTATCAGGTAGAAAATGAGTGAACTCTATGAGTAGGTCAGCATGATCCTGAAAAAGAACCGAAACCTACAAACAAACACCAATCAATCAACTCTGAAACACTATTTGTGCTTTTAGTATAATTTTTAGAACATGTTTTCGTAACAGAATACCTCCCGATAAACCTCTGTTATTGACTTATTATCTTTTCTGTACATATTCAAGATGTCAAGGAAAGCCTTGTATACATGATCATCGCCTTGAAATCTAATCTGCAATTAGTTTAGAAGTGGTTCAGGCAATAAATTTTAATGGAGAAGTAGAAAAAGGAGGACTCTAGTGGCATGATGATTTTGCAGCTGACCTTGATTTTGTTAACGAAACTGATTGCTTCTTCAAATTCTACTGGCTTCTTTTTCATAAGTGGTTCATCCTCCGGATGGAGGGTAATTTCATAACCCTTAGGTAAAAAGGCATTGAAACCCAAAATTAGGTCTCGATCCCCCTTAAATAATTCCTTCACTTTCAATATAACACCAGATGTATCAATTCTACAAGCACATGAACCAAACAGAAACTGTTACATTACAATTACAAAAACAGAATTACGTAAGTGAACTCCCATTAACAATGAAAAAAGATGAGCACAGTTCTACCTTTGAGCCTTGAACCCTTTCATGATGTCAAGAAAATCATTATATTTATCCCTCTTGTCCTGAAATTTTGCCTTCACAGCTTTCAGATATGACAAGGCATCAGTTGTTGTCAGCCTCTGTACACTGCTTGCAGTAGACATCTGGGC
>JACFYI010003804.1:984648-995105 GCA_014898755.1 Handroanthus guayacan | reverse complement strand
AAAAAAAAAAGCAGCAACCTTAAAGTGTTTTTATCAGTATTGGATCTTACCCAATAAATTACAAGGTACACTTGCTGGACAATCAGACTTATCTAATTACTTAAAAATAAATTCTAACTTTCTTGGTTTCTATAGATAAAAAGCAAACGAGTTCGGCAGGGGTTCATTTCATCAATCATATCCGTGACAACAAAATCCACGCATCTGCATTAATAGCTGATTAATCAAAGAAAATACAACAAACACGAAGCACATATAAAGAAAAACTGAAAAGCTTTCAACTTTCACACCATTGACAATGTAATACATGCAACTCAATTATAAAGATAGATTTAAAGAATGAAAATCAAGATCAATCTCATTGCTAAAAACAAATTAGCCATTTTAACAAAAACTACCCAATCACAAAACCACAGCCAACTGAACATTAAACGGCCAAAATTTAAAACCAGGAGGACGGAAAAAAGAGAAAGAAGAAATAAGACAAAACTTACGGTTCAGCAGGAGAAGGAATGGTAGGGCTCTTGAGTGGAGAACTCAAGAAGACATCGTCTCTAGACCTTTTCATCATCTAATCCTCTAATATTTATTGCTATTACAACAATCTCTTCTAAGCTTCAAAAAAAATTCCACGCTTTATTCACTCCAACTGAAAGAAAAAATTATGATCAAACAGCCTGCGAGAAAGTAATTACCGAACCGCTAAACTTAATTACATTAAAATATTGATAATTAGATCTGTTAAGCACGGAAAAACAGTAATTATAAACTTTAATCCATACCTCCGCGCAGATCACCTCGTATCACCAAAAAAATCCTACAAAATAAACAAAGATTGCAAACACTGAATTCACATTACTTGAATTATACGAAAGGCATAATCCAACCAAAGTATTAAAGCGTTCGTAAATTTTTACAGCCAGAGATCTTTTCAGTCTCTATAAACGAATGAACCAATGAGCAGACCAGTTAATCTCAGCATCGAGCGAAAGAATGTGTGTGGTGTGCGTATGCATATTTTGTACGTATAATGCTTATATATACATATACACACATATATACATACATGTATGTATAGATTTGAGGAGGGATATGGCGAAAGGAGGAGAGCTTTTACTATGTTTTGTGGGAATTCTTTTGATATTGTTGGCACATATTAATATTATGGGGGTGGATACAAAAATAAAACACTACTCGTTTTCTCTCATTATATTAGACCGAGTGGGAGAAGGAGAAACCAAGGTGTGGAAAGAGTCATCATCATAGAAATTGGAACAAAGGTCTTCTTCAAGGGTATATTTTGAAATTATGATAACGATAATATTTATTATTTTCTTTTGATTTATGAAACTTTTTATTCATTAATAATCCCTTAGGGCTTGTTTGATAGATTATTTCTTAAGCCTTCTATTCGTATCTGGTACGTTTCGTTCAATTCACGTTTAATAATTGACTAGTGAAAAATATACAACTTAATTGTTATATTTATCGCTTTGAAAATGTCAATTTCTAGCCGTAGTAATTAGGTAAAATGTTTTTTGGATTGTTAATACTACAATCTCAAGACAAATTGTCAATTCGTTCCACCGAACAAGTACTTAATTGATAACTTAATTTGATTAGAGTACATCACGGACGAAATTTTTGAATTACCAAAAAAATGAAGATGAGTACAATAAATCTGTTAATAATAATCACGTTTTTTATAAATGATTGTTGAAAACGTAAAATATTGATTATTAAATTTTGAAAATTGTGATGTGGATTTTGTATCTTAATATTGGATATTTTTTCTTTTTTTGCTAATAATGAAATCCTCATACTTTATTAGTAAGTTTTAGGATTGTATATATGGAAGAAAGAAAAGAAATCAAAGGGGATTAATACACCAAATTGGTGTAATTTGGGAAATTAGGGTTAGGGCGAAGGATAAGTTCAAGGGTGATCGCTAGAGGGGCTTAGACTGGAGGAGGCTGTGGGTGTTTGGCAAGCGGCGCTGCGGCGGTAGCTGAAGGAAAGGCTTGATAGCAAAAAGTGCCTGGAGCCCAGGGTATAAAGGTAATTATGGGGTTTAAAATTGGGCTAGCCCACAAAGTTTCAAAAAATGTGCTATGGTGGGCCGTGGACCACCTTTGGGCTTTAGAGAAGAAGCAGCTGATTGAAACCGCAAATGGATTTTGAAGTCGGTCTCTTGTGTTCTTATAAAAAAAAAAAAAAAGAAAAGTCGGCCTTGTGTGTGTCTTGGGGCCCAACATAACCCCCTTTGATAGTACGCACGTTTGTGTTTATTTAGGTCATTTGTTCATTCATTTTTTTTTTTATAAATATATTGATATAATAATTAAATATAATTATTATTATCTTTTCAAATCATATTGAATTATTCCATGAACTTGATGAATGGGTTTAAAACTTTTGATCTGTAATTGTTTCATGTATTTTGTGCATCTAGATAATTTTTATTTGCAAATTCATGATTTTTTTTTCTTTTTAAAAGATATATTCATATTATACGAATGATCACAAAAATATTTGAAATATAATAATATTTTCGAGCTTGTACTTGCCCAGAATATGAAATATGGAGCTTTCGAAGCTGAGCTCGAACACAATTTGAATCAAATGATAAGTTTTATTTTTTTCGATTTGTCGAGTTTTAGTTTAATTTATTTAATTTAAGATAGATATCAAATCATATTAAATAGTTAGCTCAACTCTACTCAATTGCATTGCTAATCTCAAATAATTTTTGCATGATTTCTTTATAGCCACGAAGCAAGTTACAAATTGTAAAATTTTGCATCAGCTCCTACGGCTAGTTTAAATGAAAAGGATTCTCGTCAGAATCTAATCATGTTGGTGGAACCGAGCATTTACGTTTATATGAAAATTTGCAGATATTTGTAACGCTTAACAATTTTTCTACAATTCCTGTTATTTCCTAAGAAATCAAGAAAGTTGCCCCAAACTCGCAAAATAGGGCAAATATCCGGAACATTAATTTGTCAGTACACTGCCCAAAACACTCAGATTTTGTCGTCTACTAACGCTGTCAACTACCATACTCGGTTTAGGGTTCAGAAATACTGCAATTGCGTCCTTTTTGTTTAATTATTTGAATTTATTTGTGCAGCTGGGAAGAAATTAATTATACATGGGCGTGATCGATTTGTTCTGCAACACTTCATCATCTCGTTGCTTGGACAGACCAAAGCTCAGTCCCAGTTGTTGTTCATTGCGACGGAGTAGAATTACGTTTATGACCCCGCCCACCGCCTCCGCCGCCACGCCAGTGAAAGAGGACGATCAACAGGAATGCGCCAGCTCGTTGACTGGAGATTCTTTTATTCGACCCCATCTCCGTAAATTGGCTCCTTATCAGCCAATCTTACCATTTGAGGTCAGTTTTTTACCTCCCTGCAGCTTTGGGTTTTGAAGTATTCCTCTTTGCTATTGAACTAAATGAAGAGTTGTTTCCATTTTTCTCTTTTTGATATTATCTTGGCGTGTATTTTGCTTTATCTAACCTACAAGCTGCACACCTGCATTAGTTAGTCAACTTTTCTTCTTTTCTTGGGGGAGAAATGAAAATCGTGATTTAAGTATCTGAGCTGCTATAATGCGTGGTGTTTTACTTTGCTTTTGATCTTCTTCGAAATCATATATATCTTTTGTCAATGCAACTGAATCTCATGATTAATGTAAGGAGAACAGTTTATGGAATTTAAGTATTGTGCAATAACTTGCAATTGTCTTTACAAAAGCCACGGTGTTACTTTATTCTCCCCGGTGCAATTCAGGACCAAATAAAGCATAAAGAAAAATGGCCGTGTAAGTGATTTGGCAGTGCTAATTTGCCTAATGATCTGACTATAGATGAAATCCTTTTCATATAACAATTATACTGTGATTAGTAATTGATTTCTTTCAAATGGATTAACATGTTAGCTGAATTGTTTCTTGTTATCCTCGTTTTTATTCAGAGCTTACATTTGTTCAAGTCTTGTATGCCCATTAAATTTCAAATTGAACCCTTTTAAGTTGGCTTTCTATTTTCAAGAGAATACTGTTTCTGTTGGGCTGGATGATCAGGATTTTCTTGTAGGTTGGTTGTAAAATTTAATAATATATGTGCAGGTGCTGTCTACTCGCCTTGGCAGGAAGCCTGAGGATATTGTAAAGCTGGATGCTAATGAAAACCCATATGGTCCACCACCAGAGGTGAGGCTTATGTTTCTTTAATGTTTATTCATGGATATGATACTTTATTGCATAAATTTTCAATTGATTGCTGTGATAGCATTATTTTCTATGTTTCCCTGGTTTTGCTGACTACTAAAAAATTTCTTGTAGGTTTTTGAGGCGTTGGGATCCTTGAGGTTCCCTTATATTTATCCTGATCCTGAAAGCCGTAGATTGCGTGCTGCACTTGCTGAAGATTCTGGCCTTGAATCTGATTATATTCTAGCTGGGTGTGGTGCAGATGAACTAATTGATTTGATTATGCGGTCCGTAGCATGGTCCTGTTTGAAATGCATGTTGTTTATTTTTTATCTGATGTCTAAGGTTTGATCTATATCTCTATGTGTCAATTGATCCGGCAGGTGTGTGTTGGAACCTGGTGACAAAATTGTGGACTGCCCACCAACCTTTACAATGTATGAGTTTGATGCAGGTGTTAATGCTGCTGTTGTTATCAAGGGTATCATTCCTTCTTTCATTTTATCTACTTCTATACATTTCCTTCTCAACATTTCAATGGTGATCATTTTTATTTACGTGAAAGTTTCTCCCAGCTATTCTTGAAATTGTTACTTTGATGAATTTGTGCCAAACTACATGCCCTGCCAGTTGCAATGAATCAAGGCAAAAACTATGCCCGAGGCAAGGATTTGATTTAGTATATATATTGTTAATCTAAGTGATTGAGCATCATGTATGACGCCAACTATATGTTTCAATTGTTACTTATGCATATCCCCACTAAGTTTATACCATCTTGGTAGTATATCCATCCATTGTTCTGTCTTACTTTCATCTTCAAAAGCTTACTTAATATACCCCCATTTGGCAGTACCTCGGAGGTCAGACTTCAGCTTGGATGTAAAACGAATTGTTGAAGTTGTTGAGCAGGAGAAACCAAAGTGCATATTCCTGACCTCGCCTAATAATCCAGATGGAAGGTAGATCATGCATTCTGACGTTCTCTTGTTTGCTAAAAAATGTTCTTGATATAAGCAGTGTTGTTGTTGTTGTTGCTGGCCATATTCGTTCGTTGTTGAGTGCGGTATTAGAGGGATACAGGTCTTGTTGAATTAGGAAGTTGCAAAAGAGAAAAACTTTAATGAGCAAAGGCCATAGGTGTTCTACATGAAACTTATTCTGGATCAGTAATAAGCCATAAAAGTGCCAGGGACTTTCACTCTGACCAATGTGTTTTTATCAGTCTGTTGATGCCTGTGGTTACTTCAAATTTGATACATCAGTGATGGTGAATTTTAGTGGCTTGTGAGTTAGAGTTATGTCATTGCTATTAATGGCTTTGATTGATTGATGCTACATTTTTTGTCACGAGAACTGAGTTTTGACTTTCTTTTTCCTGTACCATAACATTGCTTGTTTTCTTATGATCTTATCTGGCAGCATTATTGATGATGAAACTCTTTTGCAAATACTTAATCTGCCAATATTGGTCGTGCTGGATGAAGCATACATTGAATTTTCAGGACTTGAATCTAGGATGAGATGGGTGAAGAAGTTTGAGAATCTAATTGTGCTTCGTACATTCAGCAAAAGAGCTGGTATTTTCTTTTTCCTATCGAAGAGCTAAGCATTATAAAACCAGGTCACTAGAATTACATTGCCTAGTCCATAATGGAGCTTCAAACTCAGAAAGTGTAGGAAATACATTTTCAGAAGGTCTCCAAGCAATTCCCTACAGCAGCTAGGATTTGCACCCCTTGTTTAAAACCATAGAACTTTGTTAGTAAGATATGGTTACATCAATGATTTTCTCCTTATAGGAATCCGACGCATATCATTTCCTAAAGCTATGGGCTTCAAGTTTATCTATCTACACGTCCTGGTGCTAATCCTCCATTGGACTAAGAATTTTTCATTCATTTAGGTACAGAGTGTCTCGATTTACATGGGAAGTTGAACCCAACTTCCTTGAGTTCAAACCTTCTATGTAGAACTTCTCGGATAACTTGCCCAAATCAACCTTCTATATGCTTAATTAACTTTTCCTGCCACAGGTCCTTCTTTCTGAAGGCTAGGGGTAACTATAATAAGTTTAGACTGTGCGTGATATGAATTTGTGTGCATTCTTATAATTTATATATTGTGGCAATTCAGCTTTAGCAGGACTTCGGGTTGGCTATGGAGCATTTCCTTTGAGCATTATTGAATATCTATGGAGGGCTAAGCAACCATATAATGTCTCTGTTGCTGCTGAAATTGCGGCATGTGCAGCATTACAGAATCCTGATTATCTAGAGGTACCAGGAGCAACACGTCTGCCTTTACCTATGGCTAGTAATTTATTGAATCTGATAGTTCATTGGCTTTCAACTAATTGTCTCCAAGAGTGCTTATACTATCTGCAATGTATGCCAGAATGTGAAAGTGGCTTTAGTGCAAGAACGCGAGAGGCTTTTCAAGCTATTGGAAGAAGTACCATTTCTTAATCCATATCCAAGCTATTCTAATTTCATTCTCTGCGAGGTTACATCCGGAATGGATGCTAAGAAGTTGAAGGTATGCACTTGGCTTGTTTTCACTGCTCATAATTCGTCTAAGAAAGTTTTGGCCTGAGAAGTTTTGTTATGTCTTTAGTGCATACCTCCAAGACCCAACCTGCACCTCTACATAAAACCTCCTTAACCTTTCATTTCTTTCTGGCTTCTAATCGTTCTTTCGGCTAATTTTTGAGCGCTTTGTGCTTGTTTGCTGTATGAATGTTGTTGGCTTATTTTAATTTAATTTCTAAAAACTGTAAACTGGAAAGAAGAGGATACGACCTTTGATTTTGCTGCAGTTTCTCTCTTTTTCTTGTCCTTTTGCTTTTGGATAAAGAACACATTATAAGAACTCATTTCTCTAACAGGAGGACCTTGCAAAAATGGGCGTGATGATTCGTCACTATAGCAACAAAGAATTGGCTGGTTATGTTCGTGTCTCTGTTGGCAAGCAGGAGCATACAGATGCTTTAATGGAGAGTCTGAGAAGCCTATATTGATTCTACGTAAGCTGTTAGACGACATGGGTGAACACTAAACCTCTCCCTTTGAGTACAAGTTTGGTGGCTGCAAATACTCATTTTAGTTTGGTAGAAACACTCATGTTAACTGTCATTCTTTGTCAAATGAGTGGCAATTGAGAAAAATTGTTGGCATTTGGTAGATCAGCCCTCCTTTCCTTGTCCCGGTTTCTGAAATTTCACAAGGTTGAAGATCAAACGAAATCTATAATCATCACGAGTTCTAGTCCAATGTTCTTTTTTTTTTCTTTTTTTCTTTTTTTTTTTTGTAATACCTCAGAACCCCTGAGATTTTATTTAATTACATAAAGACACCTAAGTGGTTTGGGAAATTTCAGTAACACGGTAACACCCTCTCATGTTAGTTCAGTTGAGAGGGAAAAAAAAAAAAAAAACTTAATAGAGCATGTCTGATATTATAATTGAACCTTTGGAGACTTAAGTAGGTTAGAATAACAGGGTTCGAATGCTTAAGTTTCGAGAGGGTCTAATTATAATGTCACGCATGTTCTATTAAGTTTTTCACGCGTGGATATTTTTGTAATTTCTCAAATTATAGAATGTGCTTATGTAGATAGACCAGACATAGAAAGGGCATTGAGATAATTATTCCAAATTAGTATACATGATCTTGAATAAATATCACAGACCATTAATTTGGGAAAAAAAAAAAAAGAAAAAAAGGAATCTTATAAAGCGTAAGGTCTTGTAGAAAGACCTATCAAAATGGATGTGGCTGGGATATAAGCTCGTAAAGTGATGCCACAGTTAAAGTTATAGTTCTTAGATGTGTAGGTGAAATAGAAAACACATTCCAATCATTTAATTATTTGTTTTTCCTTTGTAAAAAGCAGGTCCCAATGGCATTGCCTTTATTCTGGTGCTGATTGATCGATGTGGTGAAGGAATCAGGGCTAAATTAATGGCCCAATTTGATCCCTTTGTAACTATAAAGTGGATTGCGTATGCTTGGAAGATGTACAAAACCAGAATATCAGAAGGCTTTATCCCTTTCTAACATTCTTTGGCAACCTTTAGACTAGAAAATGAACTAGTAACTTTTTATGAATTCCTTTGTTAAAGTAATGGGGCCAAATGAATTTGTTAATCATTACTTTTGAGTATCTAAGTGTGATGATGATCAAATCTGACATCAAATATAGGGGCAAAAGTTTAATTGTATGGAAGTATTATTATATCCTCGTGTATTTGATGGAGAATTTGTTCCAAAAAGGGTTTAACGGGTACACTTGGGGGTGTGGTTGCATTTAATCCATTAAAAAAGATGAATGCTTTTCGATGAGACAAAAAAGAATGAGAGAAGCGTGTTTTGCTTAAATATCTTATATTTTACTCTAATCATTCTTATTATGAGACGCATCTACCGGTGCAGCTTCACGAATCCGCAATGGGTTTATGTGAAGGAAAAGGTACTTAAGAGTCATTTTAACTAATCATCATTGTTTTAACTAATCAACTAAGGCTGCTCACAAGACTAATAATAGACCTTTCAGTTGCCTAATAGTAATGCCAGCTTGTTCTTCACTTTAATCTTTTATGCATTAAGGCCAAAACAAACAAAAAATAAAATAAAAAATAAAACAATCACGTTCCGATAATTATTCTTGGCTGGAGGAAGTCCATGTCACATGTTTTGAATAAATATGCGTTCAAAAATGAAAACCCATGTGAAATTATGGGAACTATAATTTGGTAGCATGTGTCCGTGGGAAGTATCTCCATGATCCATCTTTTTCACAAGCTCTTTTTTTTGTTATTAAATTTTTTGGGGTAATTTCCTAGAAATTGTCTATATTTAGAAAAGACATTATGTGCAATTGTAGATTTTAAAATCATAAAGAGTATTATTGCAATTTTTGTTATCATAACTATCAATAGATTAAATTTTTTTCACGCAACTATTATTGTGTTAAATTTGCCACACAATGACTATTATTGCTTTGTAACTTTTCAAAAAACAGAGAGAATATTATTGACAATCACGGCAAACCTCATGTATGATTCTCTGTCAAAGTTATTCAACGCAATGAAGATATTTATGTACGTATGATTCTCTATCAAAGTTCCTCAAGTAAATGAACACTGACCTTTTTACGGGTAGAGAGGTTCCATTCCCTTACAATTGTGTCTTTCTCTCTCTAAATTATGTATGTTTCTTTCGTATTTTTCAACAGTAGTGTATAGCATGTTCAAAATCTTTGTCAATTACCCAAAATAAAGAAACCAAGAAAAGCTAAAAGAACATGGTTTCGTTAGCTTCCTCTACAGCCAAAAGCCAACTAATTCAGACTTGTTTCGAAAGGAAAGAAAGGGAAATACATAGATTATCAAATAATAATTAAAAGTTTCAAATATGCTTGTCCTGAAAGAGTATTTATAAATGGGCAAAGATTATCTAGTTAAGTATAATTCAAACTTGGCTGTTGTTGAGACATAGTTGGTCCCAACGATGCCCACAATCTTCTGTTGTGTTTTTTTGTTTCATTTTCTTTCTTTCTGTGCCGGTCATGAAATATCACTTAAACAATTAATTAGACAATCAATAAATAATTACTATTATGCATGAAACTAATTAAGTAATTAGAAGATGATCAGTCAAGAAGACCATTAGATTGAAGAGATTGTGAGCAAACGATGCAAGGAAATTAATATATAGTTGTTCGAACTAAGCTAATTTCTGCATGTTATGATGTTATAAAATGAAATACTGATGTAATAATATTTCATAAATTATCAATTCTAAAGAATGTCATGCATTAACGATTTGATAATAAACTCTTGTGATTATTGCAATTGACAGGTTCCAAATCAATATGAATTGTCTTAATTAAGTAGTTAAGTGACTATTTCAAGTCTATATATGTGTATACTTAATTCGTTTTAATATAAAAATTATTAGAAGTATACATACCAGCTATAGAGTTGCGAGCTTAAACACAAATAGTTAAAAGTTTTAAACATTATGAGTAGATCCCATAAATAAAGCCGTGTAATTGTAATATATATGTACGTTCAGAAAATGTAATTATAATTATGCATTAACTGAATTGTATAGCAGAGGTGTATGACTATTTATTCAAACGTTAGAAGGTTTTTTTTTTGGTAATTATGGGAAATATTAGGAAAAGTACAGGTAATTATCCCTACAAAAAAATAAGAACAATTTGGGGGTTGG
>JACFYI010003804.1:973727-984530 GCA_014898755.1 Handroanthus guayacan | reverse complement strand
AAAAATAATAAAGAGAAAAGGAACAAGAAAAAGAAATTCCTCCACACACGCAATAAGAATCGCGTGAGACAAATATTCCTCCTCCCAAGAGTCAGCTTTAAGAAAGAAGATGTGGACTGTATCAGTTTTATTAGTACACACAACATATACTCCCCCAGTTCTCTTCTTTGTCGTAGAAACTGATTACTTCAACTTCTTTATACAGAAAAAGCAAGGAAAACTGACAAATTTGCAGCAAAAACTGCTTAATCCCACTTCGCAATCCAAAAAAACGCGTCCCATTGCTCAAAATCTCGTCTTTTTTTCATCTCTTTCCCGACAGTTTCCTCATTACAAGAATCAATAGGCTTCAAAAAGCGCTGCCACTGTCCGTATATTAACACAGATCTGCGGAGAGTGTTTTTGTTATATTCTTTCTCAAACAGATAAAAATGGATTCATCAGATCAACGCCGCAAGCGAAAACGCATTCTCAGACAATCTTACTTTCATCTACATTTGTCGTCTGTAAGATCTCTGGTTTTATGTTTTAGCTTATTGACTTCCCTTTATCTTTTGTCATATACAAATCCGTTTACTTCTTCTGCTATTCGCCCTGTTTTAGTGGAGTCAAGCTTGTCTTTAGTGTCTTCTTCTAGTTCTAGAACAGTTAAATCAGTTCAAGATTTTGATGATTTGTTGTTGCCGTTGAAAATTGAGAACCGAGTTTTGTTCCCTGACCATGTTTTGTTATTGGTGAGTGGTGTAAAGAAAGATTGGTTGATGAAGAACAAATTGGAGTGTGTTTATTATGGTAAATTTGGTAGATTTAGTGGTAATTTTGCTAGGAAAAATGCATTATTTGTAGATGAATATGATCGGTTTAGATCAATTGTGAGATGCCCACTTCCATCTGTAAATTATTCATCTGTGGTTAATTTGAAGCTTAAAAATGGAATCTTGAAGGAGAAAAATGGGATTTGGATGAGAAATCACACTGCAAATTCTTGGGAAAATGTGGCTTATGAGGCTACTGTGGATGGGGAAACTGCTGTTGTTTTTGTGAAGGGATTGCATTTGAGACCTGGTAGAGAATCTGATTCAGGTCAATTCACTTGCCACTTTGGATTAGGGAAATGGAAGATGAATAGAAAATTTACTCTCACAACAAAGGCTTTAACTGCTGCTCAAGAAGTTGTGAGATGTCCTTTGCCAAAGAACATTAGTAAAAGTCTTGATAAGGCTAAAGGGATTCGTGTTACAGTTGGAGTTACCCGTCGAGCTAACAAACATGTACTTATCCCATCTGTGGCGAAGATTTTCGATTCATTGCCGGATGATAAGAAAAGTGAGCAAAAATATGAGCTTTGTGTGTGTACAATGGTGTGGAATCAAGCTTCATCGATCCAGGAGTGGATTATGTACCATTCTTGGCTTGGAGTCGAGAGATGGTTTATCTACGATAACAATAGTGATGACGGACTTGAAGAAGTTGTACAAGAACTTGATCATGAAAACTATAATATCACTAGACGTGTATGGCCGTGGATCAAGACTCAAGAAGCTGGATTCTCACATTGTGCTTTAAAAGCAAAAGACAAATGCAATTGGATTGCCTTCATGGATGTGGATGAGTATTTCTACTTCCCATATGCTCCACATAGACACCATAACACATTCGACTATGTCCCTCAAAATTCGCTTCGTTCCTTAGTGGGTAACTTTTCAAGAACTATAGGAGAAATTCGAACATCTTGCCATAGTTTTGGGCCATCCAGGCTGAGATCACCTCCCTCGAAGGGCATCACCGTGGGGTACACTTGTCGTCTTTTGAGTCCCGAGAGGCATAAGTCGATCATTAGACCGGACGCACTAGATTCTACCTTGCTCAATGTGGTGCACCATTTCCATCTCAAGAAGGGATTCAAGTACATCAATTTGCATCAAAGTATTGGTGTGATAAACCACTACAAGTATCAAGTTTGGGAAGTTTTTCGAGCAAAGTTTTACAGAAGAGTTGCTACGTATGTTGCGGATTGGCATGAAAACCAAAATGAGGGCTCGAGGGATAGAGCACCTGGATTGGGGACGGAGGCGATTGAGCCGCCTGATTGGCCGCAGAAGTTTTGTGACGTGTGGGACACTGGCTTGAGAGACTTTGTTTTGGCTAATTTGGTTGATGTTTCCACTGGCTTGTTACCTTGGGAGAGGCATCGCGATTTGACTGATTAAACTTGGGAGTTGTGGAGGCTCATTGTAAAGAAGAAAATCACACAATAGTCATTTGTTTATAGATGCTTTAGGATTTGTATCTCATTCTTTTGGTTTTTATAGATTCTGTAGATGAAAAAGGTTATTGGATTTGACAGATGGGCTATACGTCTTTTTATACTTAACTATCCTTTTTTATTTTTTATTTATTTATTTTTTTAATCGATAACACATTATTATTCAGGTTAATTGTTTTCTATCACGACACCCATATTTGAGCACTTCTTTGCCCTGAGGGCCGAGATTCTATCATATGACTTGCACATCTTTTTTGCAAGGTATTTTTGTGCTTTGTCGCATGTTAATTTGTTGGTCAAATGGAAACTACTTAATTAGTTAGTTTCCTCAATGTGCAAGAATTACTTATGGTATCTATGACGAGGAAAGAACAACTTCAATCTTTATCATTTTCTTCTCAAAACATATTCTTGAAGATTATTGTTCAACTTATTACAAGTGAACGTTTCACTACAATCCATGAATCCAAAAGCACATAAACTTCTACAGTTTTACTAATATGATGGGCCTTGGCTCTTAAGCCACATGAAGTAGAAGTCCCAGTTTCCATCATTTGTGGATGTAATGAATCTGTTTCAACTAAAAATGTTGCGAAAGACTTAGAGGGCGTTTGGTTAAACTTATTTAAAACATCTTATAAGTTCCTATCCTATAAGAAGTTTTTGGAACTTACAAGATACTAGATCTTATTTTAAAAATAAGTTATTAAAGTGTTTAGATAAAATAAAACATTTTAACTTATAAAATGTTACTAATGACAATTTTATACTTAAAATAGTTAAAAATGAAAGTACATATAAAGATTTTAAAAATGAGTTATGATTTCCTTACTTTTCTAAAATGAACTTATAAGCTTCTAACATCTTATTTTGGAAGCTAATAAGATCATTTTTTAAAAATTTTATCGAACACTTTGTAGCATCTTATAAGCTCTTAAATATTTTAGAAGCTGTTTTGAGAGCTCATGGGCTCACCCAAAGACCCTCTTAGTTCATTATTTATTTATTCATACTCTGTTTTGTTATAAAACAACGTCAAGGAAAATAGATTTTTATAGGACAACACACTATATAGAATCTGAAACATTTTCTTGCAATCCAAAGGCACATAAATTTTTACTGTTGTACAAAATTGTGTAAGGAAATACGAAGGAAAAATTGACAGACACTGACACAGATATAAACAACTTATGGATCAAAAGATTCCCTCATTTCCCAGTCTTATAACTTTCTACCAGCTGGTGATTACATTAAATTCTTTGATGTAATGGGGAAAGTAATTGGTACTTCTACACAGCAGTATTCTTGGTTCAGTACTGTTACAATATGACAATTGTATAGCCAAATAGAGAAATTGACTTGACTAAATTTCAAAACCATCGCTATAAGAAGTTTGAGCAATAATCAAATACTTCTTGTAATTTGAATAATCATCATTACACCCTTATGTATTACAATTAGAATTCCTAAAAGTATACCAAATATTATAAGTAGACCTCTCCTATTAGAATAACACAAGATATACTTATAATGTTTGTTACACTTTCAGGGGTTTAATTGTAAACACAAGGGGTGTAAATCCAAACCGTACGAGGTGTCTTGGTAATTATGGCAAACCTCATGGAATATTGAGTAATTATCCCTTAAAAATAAGGACTAATCAAAATGTAGAAAGCAATTTCATGACGGCATTTAGTTCTATAACTATTTTCTTTTCTAACTACAGGTCGAGGATGTATTGAATAACAATTTTAGTCCAGTAAGTAGTAATAATTTTGTAATTTGAGTGCTACAAGTAGGACTAAAATTGCAAATAACAAGTATAAATTTTAAAATTATTACTACTTATAGGACTAAAATCGTTATTCGATACATAATTATAGGACAAAAAATATAATTGTCCTAAAAATTCACGAACGACATTAACTCTACGAAAATGTTGATGTGCCGACCATCAAGACCATAAACCAGGTCAAGAAACGATGTCAATGTTAAGAAAGAGATAGACTACCGATATGAATTAATAAGCTTTCATCTTTCCCCTGCCTGTCTGAATATTACATCCTGAATTGAAACCATGAATGCATACAATAAAGCTACCTCCTCACTTCTAATCATATACTCCTTATTATCCATCCGGGATATATCTCACGCAACGGATACTATAACCACCACTCAGATAATCAAAGATGGTGAAACAATAGTTTCATCTGGCGGAAATTTTGAACTGGGATTTTTCAGCTTTGGAAATTCCAAGAATCGGTATGTCGGCATATGGTACAAGAAAATAACAGTTATGACTACAGTATGGGTTGCCAACAGAGAAATCCCACTTAAAAACATATCATCAGGCATCTTGAAAGTCATGAAACCAGGAGTCTTAGTTCTTCTCAATGAGACTAATGGTATAATTTGGTCTACAAATACATCAATCTCCGTAAGAAATCCAGTTGCACAATTACTAGACTCCGGGAACCTCATCATCAGAGATGCAAACAATGATAACCCAACGAATTACGTGTGGCAGAGTTTCGATTATCCGACTGATACTTTTTTACCAGGGATGAAACTCGGTTGGAACTTCGTAAACCATCTAGAAGTCTATCTATCATCGTGGAAGAACAATGATGATCCGGCGTCTGGGGATTTTACGTATCATTGTGATCCAACTGGTTATCCACAAGATGTCTTAAGAAAGGGTGGAGTTAAGCAGTATACAAGTGGACCTTGGACTGGTCTTAGCTTTAGTGGATTACCAGGCTTACAGAGAAATCCCACATTCAAATTCGGATTAGTTATGAACAAGAATGAAGTTTACTATCATTATGAACTCATAAACAGTTCGATTATTGCAAGGTTTACTTTGAATCCGAGTGGCGTTACTCAGAGGTGGACATGGAGTAATCAAAGTTGGGTACTTTCCCTTAATGCACCTTTGGAGACTTGTGATGCTTATAACTTGTGTGGTGCATATGGTATTTGTAGTTTGTCGATTTGTGGATGTTTGAATAAATTTGTGCCGAAAGATCAGGAAAGTTGGGATAGGGGAGATTGGTCAAGTGGATGCATTCGTAGGACATCCTTGGATTGTCAAAATGGAGATGTATTGTTGAAGTATTCCGGGATCAAATTGCCAGATACAGAACATTCTTGGTTCAATCAAAGCATCATGAATCTTGAAGAATGTAAGATGTTGTGCTTAAAGAATTGTTCTTGCATGGCTTATACAAACATAAATGCAAGCGCAGGAGGACATACTTGTCTACTTTGGTTTGGTGATCTTGTTGACATTAGAGAGCTTTCTGCAGAAGGACAGGATATCTACATTAGGATGGCTTCTTCTGAGTTAGGTGAGAATTTGTTGAGATAAAGAGGAAGATTTATATATTAGCTATTTTTTAAAGATTCTTGAAGTGGCTTAATGGAAACTGAAGTAAAAAATGGAAAACTGGATCAGTTCTTCAAGGTTTTAACTGTTTCCTGAAGAATCTATCATCATATACCGGGAACTAATAGTACATATTTTTGCAGATTCAAGAGGAAGTAAACGCAAAATACTTATTGTTAGTTTGGCTCTGGTAATTGGGATAGTTCTCCTAGGCCTCAGCCTGATTCTGTACGCCAAGAAACGAAGAAAGACTGGTACTTGGCTGAGAGGACGAGGTAAGCAAATGGATGGTTCTCATTCTCACATCTCCAAGTTTGACTTAACAACAGAAATGCTCTCCACCGTTCTAAATATATAATAACACTCTCCGCCGTTAGTTTAGCTAACTAAAAACTTAACGGAGCTAGTGTGACATTACAATTAAACCCTTGAAAACCTAGCATATTGATGAAATATTACTTGTAGACACTCATTAATCTAAAGTTTTCATGGATCTAAATATTGTAACGTCACGTAGACTCTATTGTGTTCCCTGTCAGTTGAATTTATGACATAAGTTGCTATTGTAATTTTTGAAATTATATAAGGTGTTTATGTAATTAGGCCAAACCTCAAAAGATAATTATCCACCTCCCACCCCCACCCCTCAATTGTACTCTTGTTAGATTAAGAGGATGTTTGGGAGAGCTCATAAGATCTTCAAAACACCTCATAATATGTTTACGAGCTTATAAGATATGATGAAATCTTTGGTAAATTTTTTAAAAAATATCCCATTAGCTCTCAAAATAAGATGTTGGGTTCTTACAAGCTCTTTTTAAAAAAGTAATAAATTGCTAACTTATTTTTAAGATTTTTACATATACCTTTAATTTTAACTATTTTAATTACAAAGTTATCATTACTAAATTTTATAAACTAAAAGGTCTTATTTTATCCAAATACTTTAACAACTAATTTTTAAAGAGCTGATAAGATATTTTAAGTGAGCTTAACCGAACACTCTCTATGTGCATCCTCTCATTGGTCATGTAAATGTTGCAGGGGAACAGAGACTCGACTATGGGAATAACCATAATCTTCAAAGTCATAACAATGAGCTAGATCTGCCTCTTTTTGACTTGTACACAATAAGTAAAGCTACTAATAATTTTTCAATGAACAATAAGATTGGCGAGGGCGGATTTGGACCTGTTTATAAGGTAAAGATATATAGATAATATACTATTATAGTTCAAGCACTATACGTGACTTTTTTTCTTCTTGATGTACTATAAGTATAAATCCTCATTAACAGAAGTAAAATGTGATACTAGGGCAAGTTGGAAGAAGGACAAGAAATTGCTGTCAAAAGGTTATCAAGAACTTCCCATCAAGGAGTAGATGAGTTCAAGAATGAAGTTATTTGTGTTGCCAAACTTCAACATCGCAATCTTGTGAAACTTCTAGGATGTTGCATTCATGGACAAGAATACCTCTTAATTTATGAATACATGCCTAACAAAAGTCTCAATGTGATTCTTTTCGGTAAAGATTACTCATCAGATTCATATAATTTGAGTGAATTCTATTTTGAGCAACAAGTGATGAAATTAAATATGTCTTGACTTATTTGGCAGATCCAGTGAAAAGCGCGCTGCTTGATTGGCCTAGGCGCTTTCATATTATTAATGGTGTTGCTCGAGGGCTTATGTATCTTCATCAAGATTCTCGTCTCAGAATCATTCATAGAGATCTCAAAGCTAGTAATATATTACTAGATTCTGATATGAATCCAAAGATATCAGACTTTGGACTTGCTAGAAGTTTCAAAGGGAATGAAACTGGAGACAATACAAGTCGAGTTGTGGGGACACAGTAATATTCTTGATATCCCATTATAGATTGCCGTGTTGTTCCTTTGCTTGGAACTTAACTTTTTGTTGAATGTTTTTGTGCAGTGGCTATATGTCCCCAGAGTACGTAATAGATGGCGTGTTTTCAGTGAAATCAGATGTCTTTAGCTTTGGTGTTCTAGTACTCGAGATTGTGAGTGGCAAGAGAAATAGGGGATTTTCTCATAAAGATCATTATCTCAACCTCATCGGACATGTAAGTGTTGCATATTTGATGAACTATTTATCTTTTTTTTTTTTCATCAAAACAACGTCATTACCACTTGGTAGGTGTTTGCCAGACTTTTAGTACAAAATTATACTAAAACTTGAGAATGTTTTAAATTAGAAGTTAAAAAGCACAAAAAAAGTACAAAAGTTAGATGATAATTGGGGGTTGCTTTGACCTTAGAAAATTAAGATTAGGGATAATTACCTCAACACCCCCTTAGCTTTGACCTAATATATACTAAAACACTCTGTAATTTGGAAAATTATAATAACCCCCTCCCCCTGTTGATTTAGCTGATGAAAAAGTTAAAAGCATATTGTACTATTACAAGTAGATCCCATGATTTGGTTAGAATTTTTTATTCTAAAATAATATTTCATTTCTTATTCCTTATTTCAAATACATGTCAAGTTTATTCAATTTTTCCCTGTAAAATATAGGGTCATGCATCCGTGCAGTGGAATAAAAGATGAAACACAAATTATAATAAATGATCCAGAGTGACCATGAACGCATGGTCAATTTGTAACGTTTCAACTAACATTTTGGATTTTCAAGAAGTGTAATCATGACATTACACAAGCTTCATTAAACTTTTCATCGGTTGAACTGTCGACTAGACAAACAGAGGTGGTAATGTAATTTTCAAAACTACAAAGGATGTTGAGGTAATTGTCCCTCAAAATTCAAAGCACTACCTTTAAACACTTCAAAACAACTAGAAATTTAGTTGAGAAGCTAAATACATTTTCAAAGTTATTACAAACACCTTTAGTTAAATCATGAGGTCAATTCCAATAGGCATGGGTGCTTCAGAAAGAAGGAAGGGCATCGGAATTGTTTGATCCTAATTATAGTGGAGAATCATCCTATTTACCACAAGTCTTAAGATCAATCCAGATCGGTCTTTTATGCGTTCAGCATTCCCCAGAAGATAGGCCCTGCATGTCTTCAGTCGTTCTTATGCTTGCCAATGAAGGTGTTTTGCCTCAAGCTAAAAAACCTGGATTCTTCACAGAAAGAGATATATCGAATACTGAAGCTTCAGTTAGCTCAAAAACACTAAGTTCAACAAATGAAATGAGCATATCATTGCCAGAGGCTCGATAAATCACTATTAGATGATTTTAGCTAGAGGTTGTTTATCAAGAAATGTATAGATTATGTCATCATTTATATTTACGGCTTTGTATAATCTTATGAAACATGTTTATGTAATAGAATGTACGAATTATCAAAACCAGATCAATGCTTCACAAATCTTCCATTTCCACTCCCTGACATTTAGGACAACCTCACAACTATAGTTGGAAAATTGGGGAGGAAAATAGGAATTATGCACGTCTTTACATATACTAAAGGGTCAAGTCACCGCGAAGGCTCAAATAAAGCATTAAGGACACTGTTATAACAATAGGCCTCAATTCATTCTAATTTTTTGCTTTGCATTTAAGGAGTTAAAGTAATCCCTTTTCTATTCTTTACATTGTATATTATTTTTTTATGTGTTTGATGAAATTTCCTTAAATTACTGATTTAAGTAATTTATTTTCGAAAACACAAGTATATCTGTGGTAGCATTCTTCTAACAAAAATAGGTTTTGCAAGAGGAAGACAGAAAATACATTGCCATCCAAACTATATGTGTTTTATGCTTTATTAATTGCCAGGATTTCCTGAGATAACACACAACCATTCAAACTGTTTGTTCATTTAACCATACTCGAGCATTCTCCTTGAGATCCAAGTTTTTTTTTTTTTCCCTCTTTGAGTTGTACTGTCTTTTCATCAAGAGTATTCTTGCCCTCTCTCATGGATTGACTTTTTGATCAGATGAAAACAACTTTAGCCATTACTTAAATGTCAAAAATATGCTCTAAAAGAAACGTGTGGGTCACATAACAGAAACTCGATAGAGTATTCCGCCATAAATGCTCTAAAGTAAGTAATAAGAAATGAATAGTCTACTAACAATGTGCTACAAATAAAAAATTTAGATAAAATAGTATAAAAATGCGCATAATTTGAATAATAAAGTCTTTTATCTTGATCCCAGGATTTTACTTACGGTATCTACGACAAGAAAAGAACTCAATTTTCATCATTTTCTTCTCCAAAACATATTCTTGAACTAATAGCGTTCAACTTATTACAAGTAAACTTTTCCTGACAATCCATGAATCCCAAAGCACACAAACTTTTACAGTTTTACTAATAGGACGGGCCTTAGGTCTTGAGCCACACGGAGTAGAAGTCAAGTTTCCATCATTTGTGGACCACTTCAACTAAAGAGGTTGCAGAAGACTTAGTTCATTATTCATACTTCGTTTTCTTCTTATAAAATACGTCAAGAAAGTAGATTTAGACAACACACTACACTATATGGAATCTGAAACATTTTCTTACATCCAATGGCACATAATTTTACTACAATACAAAAATATGCAAGGAAATCCAAGGGAACCGTTGACACTGACGTAGATATAAACAACTTGTGGATCAAAAGACTCCCTCATTTACCAGTCTGAGACTTTCTCTGCCAGCTGGTGGTTACATTAAATTCTTTGATGTAATGGGGAAAATAACTATTACTATGTAATTGGTTCGGTTCAGTACTGTTACAATCTCATTATTGTATAATCAAACACGGAAGTGATTTGACTAAAATCCAAATAGAATTGGCAAAAAATTACTTATATCCATAGATACCGAACGGGCAATGAGCCTCATATTTTGTACCCACTAAAATACAAGTAATTTTACCCATAACCTAATTACCCGCCATTTTTTAACCCAAATCAGAATACTCATTGGTAACCCGTAAATAACCACACATAAATATATTTATTTTTATTTTAAATATTACTCTTTTATTTTAATTATCTTCATTTTTTACTATAAGTTAATGGAACACTAGCCAATATAATGAATATTTGAAATGTGTATTCTCCTATATTATATTTTCTTTAGTTAATATTTAATAGTATTATATAAATTAAGTATACATATTAATTTAATTTTAAATATATTAAAAAAATTATTA
>JACFYI010003804.1:956279-973560 GCA_014898755.1 Handroanthus guayacan | reverse complement strand
TTATTGGACACTAAAATACTTCACTCATTAATATTCTTTTACAATCATAGTTGTAATAAAAATTCATAAAAATATTGCATGATTTTAAAGAAAATACGACTATATCGTAATTTTTTTTACCATAACCTTCACAAACTTTGAAGTTCATAATAAATCATAGAATGATTGGAACTTTGAAGTTCACAATAAATCATAGAATGATTGGATTACCTTAATTCAAATGGCTAGGGAAAGCTTCTGATGTTGCTTTTTCAAGGAAAGTAGCTTTGTCAATATTCGACAACCATAAAATTTTAAAATTGAAGCCAAATTCGACAATACAAGATGGTAAAAAAAGTGGAGAACAGAGGAAGAAGAGAAAGTGGGTTAGGGCTTATCAAAAGAATACAACAAAACAGAGTAACTAGGGTCAACGAGAATGGAAAAGAAATAGGCCAAAAAAAGTGTGGTTATCCATTATTGAACTTATCTATGTAGAACAATATACACACACACACAAATATTCATTCCAAAGATTTTTTGAGTGGGATCAAGGGACTCCACTATTCTATGTGTGGATTTGCCTTTGTCTCTTACCCAATAAAATAAGAGTAATAATCTGGGCTTAACCGTCCTTGGGTAACCCATGGGTATCCAATTGCCGGGCCTAATTCCAAAGCCAATACTATAAGAATTTGGAACAATAATCAAATACTCCTTGTAGTTTAAGTAATTACTATTACCCCTAACTGTATTAAGCTTTCTAAATGTATAAAAAACATTATAAGTAGATCCCTTCCTTTGGATTAACACAAGGCCTACGTGTAAAGTTTGTTACACTTTTGGGTTCTAATTGTAATACACAGGGGATGTAATTGTAATTATCCAAACCGTATGAAGTGCTTTGATAATTATAGCAAACCTCACTGGATATTGAGGTAATTATGGGATGTTGAGGTAATTTTTCCTAAAAAATAAGGACTAATCAAAATGTAGAAAGCAATTTCACGAAGGTATTTAGTTCTGTAACTATATTCTTTTCCTAGTATTGGTCCGATGTATATTAAATAACAATATTGGTCCTATAAGTAGTAATAATTTTGCAATTTTAATGCTGCTAGTAGGACTAAAATTACATAAAAAAAAAAAGGTATAAATTTTAAACTTATTACTGCTTACATAACTAAAATTGTTATTCAAAACATAATTACAAGACTAAAAATATAATTTTCCTGAAAATTCACAAACCACATTAACTCTACGAAAATGCAGATATGCCGACCATCAAGACCATAAGCCTGGTCAAGAAACAGTGTAAATGTTAAGAAAGGGATAGAATATGCATTAATAAGCTTCCATCTTTCCCCTGCCTGTCTGAACATTGCATCCTGAGTTGAAACCATGAATGCATACAATAAAGCTACCTCCTTACTACTAATTATATCCTCCTTATTCTGTATCCAGAAAATGTCTCATGCAACGGATACTATAACTACCACTCAGATAATCAGAGATGGTGAAACAATAGTTTCATCTGGTGGAAATTATGAACTGGGATTTTTCAGCCCTGGAAATTCCAAGAATCGGTATGTCGGCATATGGTACAAGAAAATAACAGTTACAACTGCGGTATGGGTTGCCAACAGAGAAATCCCACTCAAAAACACATCATCAGGCATCTTGAAAGTCACGAAACCAGGAGTTTTAGTTCTTCTCAATGAGACTAATGGTATAATTTGGTCTACAAATGCATCAATCTCTGTAAAAAATCCAGTTGCGCGACTACTAGACTCTGGAAACCTTATCATCAAAGATGCAAATGATGATAACAAGAAGAATTTCGTGTGGCAGAGTTTCGATTATCCAACCGATACACTTTTACCAGGGATGAAACTTGGTCGGAACTTCATAAATCACCTAGAGGTTTATCTCTCATCATGGAAGAACAATGATGATCCAGCACCAGGGGACTTTACATTTCATTGTGATCCAACTGGTTATCCACAGAATGTCTTAAGGAAGCATGGAGTTAAGCAGTTCGCAACTGGACCTTGGATTGGTCTCACCTTTAGTGGAATACCAAGCTTACAGAGGAATCACATATTCAAATTCGGAGTAGTTATGAACAAGAATGAAGTTTACTACCATTATGAACTCATAAACAGCTCGATTATTTCAAGGTTTACTTTGAGTTATAGTGGTGCTTCTCAGAGGTGGACATGGAGTAATCAAGGTTGGGTGGTTTACCTGTCTGGACCTTCGGATAATTGTGATGGGTATAACTTGTGTGGTGCATATGGTATTTGTGGCATTACATTATGTGGATGTTTGAACAAATTTGTGCCGCAAGACCAAGAACGTTGGGACAGGGGAGATTGGTTGAGTGGATGCATCCGTAGGACATCCTTGGATTGTCAAAATGGAGATGTATTTTTGAAGTATTCTGGGATCAAATTGCCAGATACAGAACATTCTTCATTTAATCAAAGTATCACGAATCTTGAAGAATGTAAGATGTGGTGCTTAAAGAATTGTTCTTGCATGGCTTATACAAACATAAATGTAAGTGCAGGAGGACAAACATGTCTATTTTGGTTTGGAGATCTTTTTGACATTAAAGAGCTTTCTGCACAAGGACAAGATATCTACATTAGGATGGCTTCTTCCGAGTTAGGTAAGAATTTGTTCGAACAAAAAGGAAGATTTTATATATTAGCTATTTTTTCAATATTCTTGAAGTAGCTTAATGGAAGTAAAAATTGAAGACTAAATGAGTTCGTGAAGATTTTAACTGTTTTCTGAAGAATACATCATTATATTACCATGACCTAATAGTTAATATTTTTGCAGATTCAAAAGGAAGTAGACACAAAATACTTATTGTGAGTTTGACTCTGGTAATGGGGATAGTTCTTCTAGGCCTGAGCCTGATGTTGTATGCTCAGAAGCGCAGAAAGATCAGTCTTTGGCTGAGAAGTCGACGTAAGCAAAGATAAGCTATGTTCCCAGTTCCAATTATAATAATTACCATTAGTGCTGCTCACAAAAACTTAACATTGGCTGCATAATATGACAATCAGGTCTCCTAAGGAAGGTTAGAAGTAGACCTCATATGATTCTAATATGCTTAAGTTTTCATGGGGTCTAAATACTGTAACCTTACATAGGCTTCGTTGTGTGCTCCATCAGCTAAACTAATGACGAAAGGTGTTATTGCAACTTTTCCAATCATATAGAGTAGTTCTTTATTTCTTAAATTTTCACCGCTCTTGGTAGACTAAGTACCTCCTCTCATTGCTCATGTTGCAGGCGAACAAAGACTCAACTATGGGAATAATCATAATGATGAAAGTCATAACAATGAGCTAGAGCTGCCTCTTTTTGACTTATGCACAATAAGTAAAGCTACTGATAATTTTTCAATGGACAATAAGATTGGCGAGGGTGGATTTGGACCCGTTTATAAGGTAAAGATATACAGATAATATAGTATTATGGTTCAAGCACTACAAATGACTTTCTTTCTTCTTGATGTACTGTAAGCATAATAACATAAGTTAATTTGTGATACTAGGGCCAGCTAGAACAGGGGCAAGAAATTGCTGTCAAAAGGCTATCAAGAACTTCCCATCAAGGAGTAGATGAGTTCAAGAATGAAGTTATCTGTGTTGCCAAACTTCAGCATCGCAATCTTGTGAAACTTCTAGGATGTTGCATTCAAGGACAAGAATACCTACTGATTTATGAATACATGCCCAACAAAAGTCTCGACTTGATTCTTTTCGGTAAGGATTACTCATTGAATTCATATAGTGCAAGTGAATTGTAGTTTTGACCAACAAATGACGAATCATATATGTCCCAACTTATTTGGCAGATCCAGTGAAAAGTGTGTTTCTTGATTGGCCTAGGCGCTTTAATATTATTAATGGTGTTGCCCGGGGGCTTATGTATCTTCATCAAGACTCTCGTCTTAGAATCATCCATCGAGATCTCAAAGCCAGTAATATATTACTAGATTTTGATATGAACCCAAAGATATCTGACTTTGGACTTGCTAGAAGTTTCATAGGGAACGAGACTGGAGCCAACACAAGTCGAGTAGTGGGAACATAGTAACATTCTTGATCCCATTATAGATCACCATGTAGCTTCTTTGCTTAGAACTTAACATTTTGTCGAATTTTTTTGCGCAGCGGCTATATGTCCCCAGAATACACAATAGATGGCGTGTTCTCAGTGAAATCAGATGTATTTAGCTTTGGGGTTATATTACTCGAGATTGTGAGTGGCAAGAGAAACAGAGGATTTTCTCATAGAGATCATGATCTCAACCTTCTAGGACATGTAAGTATTGCATACCTATTAAACTACTCATCATTTTTACATCAAAACAATGTTGTCCCATTACCATTTGGTAAGTATTTGCAGGGGATCTTCAAAGAAGTAAAATATTGTACTAAAAGTTAATGTCTGAAATTAGAAGTTAAAAGTTCAAAAAAACTATAGATTTTGGGTGATGGTAGGCATTTGCTTTTAACTTTTAATGCTTTTCTACTTAGCCTTATAGAACGGAAATTAGGGATAATCAACTCAACACTGCTTTAACTTTGACCTATATATATATATATATATATAGAAAAACCTCTGTGGTCTTGAAAATTATAACAACCCCCTGTCATTTATTTAGCTCGAGGAACATTTAATTGCGCCAATGTAACATTGCAAGTAGACCACCCATTCATAATGTTTCAATCAATTTATTAGGTTTTTAAGAGGTGTAATATAATATTACACACGCTCCATTAAATTTTTTGTCAATTGAACTATCGGCAAGGTTGGTACTGTTATTTTCAAAACTGCAAGGAGTGTTGAGATAATTGTCCCTCAAAGTTCAAAACACTACCACCAGAAACTCCCGAACAGCTAAAATTCACTTAAAAAGCTAAGTACTTTCTTCAAGATTGTTGCAAATATAACCCCTAGGTCATGAATCTAATTATGAGGTCAATTACCATAGGCATGGACACTTCACAACGAAGGAAGAGCATTGGAATTGGTTGATTCTAATTATAGTGAAAAATCATCCCATCTATCACAAGTATTAAGATCGATCCACATCGGTCTTTTATGCGTTCAGCAATGCCCAGAAGACAGGCCAAGCATGTCTTCAGTTGTTCTTATGCTTGCCAATGAAGATATTTTGCCTCAAGCTAAAAAACCCGGATTCTTCACACAAGCTGAAACTTCAGTTAGCTCAGAAACACTAAGTTCAATAAATGAAATGAGCATTACGTTGCCAGAGGGTCGATGAAAACCAGTACTGTTAGATTATTTTAGCTTGAAATTATTGTGTATCAACAAATATATAGATTATGTCACCATTTATAGTTGTGGTTTCATAACATCATGTGAAACATGTTAATGTAATAGAATGTACGAATTATCAAAACCAGAATGCTTCACAAATCTTCTGTTTCACTCTCTAACATTTAGGACAACCTCATCACTCGACTATAGTAGGAAATTTGGGGAAGAAAACACAAATTATGTGCGTTTTTATGTGTTGCCCACTAAGCTTTTTTCTGTTACACTTTGTCTTCGAAATTTAATGGAGTTTTATATTTTCTCGTTTTTCAAATGAATATTCCACTGTGACTCTTTTGATGCGCTGAGCATGTGACAGAATTTTTTGTAAGTGTATTTTCAGCCATTCACTTGAAGTTGGGGTACATATTTTTGCTATTTTAACATTTTTCGTCTTGCTTTTGCTTGAATAAATGATCACACATAGCTAGCCATCAAATGCACCTAACATGATAAGATCACGACATAATATCTCGCCGAAACGTTCAAACATAGCAAACTAGAAAAATTATTTGAGTCGGATGGCAAAGTGTTATAATAATAATAATAATAAGTCTTTTCATTTGCTCACAGATATTTGTGAGCATTTTTGTTACTTAAAAACTTTTTCCATCATATTTTTGCTCAAATAAACAATCACATGCCATACACATGATTGAATCACGACAGAATATAATGCCAAACTTCCAAATATAACAAAGCAGTAAAATCATGAAATTCAAATGGCAAAGTTCAACTAAGAAAGAAAAGCTCAATGAGCAATTATTTAGAACAGGCTTTATTCGACGACTAAGTAGAAAATTACTAATAGACCCTTTCACTTCCTGAGACGAGAAGGTGGGGGAGGCACAACCAGAGGAAAACTCGCCGAAGCCTTTCCATCTGTAACTTCAGTGTTCATCTCGTGTTGTTTCTTAGTGTGGAAACGTTCGATGAAAGCAGCGGTCTGATCATCAATATCACCTCCATAAACAATGGTGGGTGATGAGTGGATGGGAATGGGATCCCCTGCATCTTGCTCCTTCAAATAAGTTAGCATCTTGGATTTATTTACTTGGGATTGTGATCTCTTGCTCTTGCTGAGCTCGGAGTTTGATAAATTCGCAGACGGTTTGTTGGGAGTATGAGTGGTTGGCCTATTTGAGTCACATAAATTCAGAGTTGCCAAAGAAAATGATGAGAGTTTGATGATATTTACCATGACTTCCATTGATTTCTCACAGAGAGATGTGTTTTTATCTATATCTTTCTGAGGCATCGTGATGATTCAGAGATTGTTAGTTTCAATGAAGGGGGTGTTTCAGCACAGCAAAATGGAGATATATATATATATGTATATCTCTGTGTGCGTGTTGCACGTGGTAATATGTACAGAAGGAATTAATTCAAGCATTATCGGGAAAAATCTAAGACTAAATACTTAATCTCTAATAATGATTAGCAATTATTGGAATCACATATCGGTTAAGAGTATGTGAAATGGCTGTCGATTTTCATCACTTGAGCTAGTTTTTAGTGTGAGTTATGTCCAAGATTTATTTTAAGTAGCATTAGAATTTTTGTTTGAGATTCAAATAATTGATATCGGTTAAGTGTATAGGTAATAGTCTCCTTATATAGTCTTGTCAATTCACACCTTTTGGGTTAGTTTTTAAAGTAAATTAGGTTGAAGGAAGGAAGGAGACATCGTCAGAATTTTGCCACAGAATAATTTAATCAATTATTACACGAAGCATTGAGTTGCTTGAGCAGTATTTGTTGCTAAATTTAAATATCGAAACAATGTGTAAAAGTAGCTTTGGACAAAGATTCCTTTCCTTCCTGGCCGCGTCTTTCCTTCATTTTAGTTCTTGATGCTTCTTCCTCACCACTTATAAGGAATGTGAAAAAATATTTTTCCACAACAAACGAATCGGGACCTCTTACTTTGGATTAATTAGAATATCTTCCCATGACATCAGTCTCATGACATCATCATTTCAACCATTTCCCTTATCGGATATGCCGTTGATTTTAGATATTTTTTGTCTATGTGCCCATCTTAGTCACATTACACATGTCAAATTGTTTTAATGAGTGTGGCAATTTGCTTCTAGTGAAGTGGATTAGGTCGTTAATAAAATAGGCATTAGAGGTGGTTGAAGGCATCCCAGCAATAACTCTTCAAAAACTCAAGTCAGCTTCCAGATCAATGTACAGATATTTAAAACTGGAAGTAAAATACATGAAATTGAGTTCAAAACGAGGAAATTTTCGCGATTTAAATTACCTTATTATAAAGGGACATGTTCAACGTGTCAGGAGCATGTCTCTATTATTGAAGTACAAAAAATTGAACCTATCTTATACACGCATCAAAACATGGGCAAAAGCTTCTGCATGGTCCTGGATTGTCAATGTGACCCGTTAGTCAAGGAACTAGTAGCATGCCTGCATCAATTTTGCATCTTATGATATCATTATAATTCTATTTTGGTCTTCTAAGTTCATGCCTAAGTGTTTAAGCCGCTACATGCAGGCAATTTGGATGGCCATGCTCCTAAGCAATTCCCCATTTACATATTTCAGAAGAATATGAAATAGAATTGAAACAGCACCGTAGTCAAGGGAAGGCGAGGTCCATGGGATGCCAAAAGAGGTAAACACATTTGGTAACAGTGAAAAAATGCATAAAGCATAAGCCACAAGCAGATCGCTAATCCTGAATGGAATTTTCAACTTAGAGGGTGTTTGGCTAAGCTTATTTAAAACATCTTATAAGCTCCTACTTCTTATAAGATGTTTTTGGAGCTTATAAGATGTTGGATCTTATTTTAAAAATAAGTTGTTAAAGTGTTTGGATAAACTAAGATCTTTTAGCTTATAAGATGTTAGTAATGGCAATATTGTAATTAAAATGGATAAAAATGAAGGTGGGTGTTAAGATCTTAAAAATAAGTTGAGAGCTCCTTACTTTTTTAAAAAGAGCTTATAAGCTCCTAACATCTTATTTTTGGAGTTAATAAGATCTTTTTAAAAAAATTTTACCAAACACCTTGTGACATCTTATAAGCTCTCAAACATCTTATAAGATGTTTTTAAGAGCTTATAAGCTCACCCAAACACCCTCTTAAAGCTACTTATTAAGAGGTTTTACTTCAGAGAGCTAGAAAAATGTCCATCCGTTGCCCACCGTCAATTCCATTAACTTTTCTCCTCCAGTTTCGAAGTAACCAAATTTTAGAAGCTAGTTCCAAGAGCGGATTCTGTGCAATAAGTTTATTGTCAGTGCTATTGTTGCCAACTGGCTGAGAATTTGAAAGCCTGATCCTGCAGAAACCTTGTAAATTACAGAACACGACACAAATGTCATCATTGCTTTCTGCTTTTGGGGAAATATACAAAAGACTTCGTGCCTTCTTCAGTCCTTGGGCATGTATATTGGGCACATAACTGAAGTCAGGAGCAGAGCAAACTCCAAACGAAAGAATGATGTCGACAACAATCCTCCAATAACAATACTCTTCTCTTAAGACACATGTACCATAACATAACTGCAAATATGCCCGAGATTTTGAGTTCACAAAAAATAGTCTGGAGTTTTGCGCGTCGTGTCAGGCTCTATCTGCCGAGGAGCTGGGTCAAATTGAAGGAAATTTTGCTCCATGTTTTCCCCAATTTCAAGAATGGCAGCCATGTTACCACAGCGGTAGCAATAGTTTGGGGCGCTAAAAACTGTTACGACATTCTTGTCCTGCAAATCAGAATGGACAATTTATAATCAGTTAACTATTGCTTGGAACGAAGAGTTGCATTTGTATCATGTCAGACTATAGACCAACCTGACACCAATTGTAACCCTCCATGACAAGCTGGTGAGCTCTTGAAATTAGAGTGAGGCCATTTGTGTGGTTGAACTGAGCAGCTATATCCTGTCCAAAGGTGTAGCCAGCCCCACGTGGCGATATTCCCCACCCACAGCGATCATCCGGATCAGACCACAAGAGGTCACACATTGGTCCTTCATGAGGAACCTGAACAGTCCACCATAAACAAGCACAATGACGAAAGAAATTATGTTGTAGGACATTCAATCTGAATCAAATAAATGTCTATACTTTTTTAACAGCAAAGCCACCATCTGTCATAACAACAAAGAAGCAAACAATAGAAGACTAAAGATAAAGATGATAGAATCTCAGAACGTCCTAGTAATATAGCTGGAGTTACAGAAATGGGGTAAGTTCTGAAGACAAAAACTTAGACATGCTTCAACAAATTGCTCACCAACTCTGGAGGGGTGCTCCCATACCCACACACGCTAATGAAACTCAAAACACAGAAGAATGGATGATAGATGTAAAAAGAAGGAATTTTACGGCTATTGCATTTATGAGAAAGAAAAACGTTGCTACCTCCTGTATACGGTCTAAAGCTCGAATATTATCTAAGGTATCGAGTGATGGTGAAAGACCCCCATGCAAACAGAAGATCTACAAGAAAACAGCATAAAGCATCAGATACAATCAACTTGCTGTAATCAATATAAAAGAAGTCTGTATTTTTATCAACCAAACCTGACTCTCAATAAGTGCTGTCAAGGGCAAATAATCAAAAAGATCAGTGAAATACTTCCATACATTGGCATTGCCATACTTCCTCAAGCACTCATCATAGAACCCATACCTGATGCAAGAAAAGGATGCATGAATAATCCCAGAGAGAATCAAATCCAAATAAACCATTTAATAATTAAATCCTCAGAATTGTGAAAATGAGCTTTTGGCTTGAAAATTTATGCAATCCAACTTTCAATCTAGCAGTTGAATTCATTCAGCATTTACATCTCTGGATCAAATTTTATTTTCTGATGCAATGATCTTTCATTGTTTTAAAAGCAAAACATATCCAGTCTTCCCATCAGGCATCATGAGTTCAGTCACTGAACAGAATCACCCAGAGATAGATGCCTTTCGATCAAGTCAATCATCATCCCGCAAGACAGTGTCGCCTTCAGGTCAAGGGCCAAAACTATTTCTCATTTGAAGAATGGAAACACTATTGACTGAGTATATTAAAAAATTACAAGACATTTTTTCTGATTTTGGAGGTATGTACGTGAGGTTTTCAAGTTTATCATTATAGTTGACACAAGGATTCCAGAAACATTCTTTTTTCCAAGTTCGCATTTAAACATCAATGATCAATTACAAATGTATCCTCTACGAATTGTCAAAATTATAAACCTTCTGCATAAATAGTAACTCCACTATTGTTATATATGGGATAAACCAATTATTGGTTGGATTCAGAGCATTTATGCATCAATTAATCTGGTATTAGAGATCAACCTAAAACATTAACGAGTACAACATCACTTGAGGAGAAGGTAAAGGCCATACACTTGAGTAATTTGCCGACTTTCATGATTTCCTCTAAGGATCGTGATTCTATCTCTATAACGAACTTTCAGAGCCACTAAGAGTGTGACTGTCTCCACAGAGTAGTAACCACGGTCTGCATTGAATGAATATAACATTAATAGAATTTTATGGTACACTTCATAGAAAGATTAAACCATCTCAAATGACTTAAAACTTACACTTACTATAAATGATGGTATATAGCAGCATAGAAGATCACGTAAAGCAAACCCAACGTAAAAGGCAGCTTAATGCATAATTACTGATTCAGTAAGAAGCAAGAGGCATAATGCAATTCAAGATGAAACATAATTTTTTATTTTTTTATTATTATTTTTTATTTTTTTATTATTATTTTTTCAAAAAAAAAAAGCAAGAACTGGAACCTCTAGCAGAGGCATGTTACATTGTGTGAATGCACAATATATTGACTCGTCTTAACCAAAGACACGTGGAATGTCTATTTCGTTCGTATTTAAGTAAAGCCAACCAAATTCCATATAGACTTAATCCAGGAATAAATACATGAAAAAGGATGATATCATTGGCAATATTACGTATCTAAAGCCAAAATTTCCACAAACAATCAAGTTGCCACCTACTCATTTGTGTCATAAAAGCTAAACCACAAGACCCATTCGACATTTTGATTTCAGCCATCACCAAACAACACGTGATGTACTTGTCCCGGAACAGAACAACAACAAAGATTTTGCCAATTTATCCACTAATATGTTTAGTGTATTGGGGAAAAAAGAAAAAAAAGGAATGAACAGGTGTACATACTTAAACCCTTATAATCAATTTCCAAGATACATTCAGCTCACCAGCACTGAGCTCAATAAGAAATCTCTAATCTCCAGTACTAAGACGAACTAAATAATTAGCTAAGGAATCATAGCTTCAGCGCATTTTGGTTTGAATCCAAACTAAAAAGTATGCTCTCGAATCCACTTGCTTTTGCATTTATTGGCTTTTCTTTCAAAATTAGATAAGCTACAGATATTTAAACACAAATACAGATAGGTACGGCAATCTTATACCTCATCCATTCATTCACATCCCTTCAACTAGAAAGTAATCTAAACTCCCCATCAAGCATCAACGCCCACGCGAAGAAAACATACTTTTTATATTCCCATACTAGTCTCCATCACAAATTCACGATTTATCCCAGACTCCAAGTTATCAACAGCTACTTCAAGAATTTCAAATGAAATGCATCCAAAAAAACAACCAGATCAGGAAACAGCTTCCTCAATAAAGTCAACCAAAAGCACAGAAAAGAAAGGTAAAAACTCACCAACATAGTCTCCCATGAAAAGATAATTCGTATCGGGGGCATTGCCGCCTATCCGGAAAAGCTCGATCAGATCGTAAAACTGTCCATGAATATCGCCGCAGACAGTGACAGGACATTTCACCGGCTGCACATTCCATTCCTCAACTAGAATCGCTCGCGCTTGATCGCACAAAACCTTCACCTCCGCCTCCGATAGCGGCTTGCACTCCATCAAGTGCTCTATCTGCCTATCCAGATCCCCATGCCCCGGCATTTTCGCTAAAAATTTCTCAAAATCAAACTCCTTCACTCTTTCAGCTGCTTATATTTCCGATCTGAATCCAAATTTGATGCACAACAAATGGAAACCTGATTTGGCTACCGGATCACCTGAGATCTGGAATTCGGACACTTCTAGGAAATTTCCATATAAAATTTTCCTTCATGATTTTCTTCTACTAAGATTCGTACTCATTCCATGAATACCAATATTAATAAATTGTTGAGACTTTTCTTACATAAGCACTATATACACATACACATATACATACAAGGGAAAAAGAGATCTATGTATGTGGGTGTTTCTATGTCAAGGTTCAATGCGGTGGGTGTGGAATGCGAAATGAAACTCAAATAAACGCCAGACGCGATGGAAATTAGTCTCGGCTGCCAATAATGGAATGAAATGAGGAATTCCTCGGCCCAGTCAAAGAAGCTATTAAGAAGTGGGTCGCGCTCGTCCAAATGACTTGATGGGCCTGGATAGAATTTCGGGCTGTGGTTTTGGGGCATGATCCAATTGGGCTCAGTATGGACACATTTCACACATCTAACATGAATAATTAGAAATTTATATCCAATTTTAGTAACTCCATGTTCTTTAGGATACCAATATGTCAAACGTCAATCGATAATTTAACTAATTAGAATTTAATGATATGTTGTTAGACTGCACTTCAACATGCTTATAATAAAAATATTATATTGTCCTTATTTGATAATATGAGGAAAATCACTTATCTTTTCAAAATTAACCATGGTTGTATTAGTTTTGACGCGTAGTTGCAGCCATTGGCAACTTTTTTATTTATCTAAATAAAAAATTAAAATCATTTCTTCTCAGAAATAGAAAAAGGAAGGAGAAACTATGGTCTAGTTTCTTCTGGAGGTAAACAATCGTGGACTGATCTATGCTATTCTGGAAAATTGCAATTTCAGAACCCTTTTATCTTTGTCTTGGGCCAGCCCATTGGAGATCCTCAACATGAGATAGCTCCAATCTCGCATTGTTGCATCGCTATATGCACTTATTTATTAAAACGAAAAAAAAAAAAGAAAAATTGCAAAAGTCATATTAATCGTGCAAAAATGGAAAGGGATTAATCACTTGGATAGGTATAAGAAAGGTGATTCACCATGTCATCGACCTAAAATACCCCCTTGTTATTTCTCATTGCTGTAATCTCAAAAAATATATACAGAAAACGAAATGCAACCATATCATGGATTTTGTGAATGCGCGTTTTGCTCTTCAACTAGATATTTATACATAATTTTTTTTTTTTTTTTGTTTTTTTGGATCAATCTATGTACATTAGTATACATCTTCAAATTTTAAATGCAAAATTATGTACAAAATCATTGGCTTTTTTGGTTGCGACTAGATTGGAGAATCTGAAATAGTAATGCAAGTTTGAATGGTTCAAGACCAAAACAAAAGAATCTGTTGAAAAAGACTAACCCCAGTCTCCTAGTCCCAGTCGCAGAGATGCTATACCAACTTTTATTTTCTTCTTTTTTTCAGGTCCGAACACGCCTTTAAATGGTGGATTCCCTTTTGTTTTTGGAACACATGCCAACTCCACAACTAGTTATTTCACAACCATTAAAATAATCCATAAAGCAAAAGCTAATACATATATGACTTTCCTTTTTCGTGGGGAGATATATATATATATATATTATGTATATATATATATCGCTCAATTTTTGTACATATATGTATATCACTCAATTTTTGTACTCTTTAGCATTTAGGAAACGGAAAATTACCTCAACACCTGATGATGTTTGGTTTAATTACATAAATGCTATTCATAATTTGAAAAATTACAGTAATACATATTGCCATTAGTTTAGTTAATGAAAAATTTAACAGTCTGTAAAACATTACAAACCAACCTCTTGGGCAACGAGTTTATTTATAATATTTTATTCAATATGTTAGATTTTCAACGAGTCTAATTGTGATGTTGTACAAAGTTTTATTAAGTTATCCATTAACAGAACTAACGATATATGCATTATTGTAATTTTTAAAATTATAGAAAAATATTTTTATAATTAGATTAAACCTATAATAGTGTTATGATTATTAGCCTTTTAAGAATATATGTCAGCCACGAACAATGCATGGCTGCCAAAGAAGATTCTATCATTAATCATTTAAATAATACATCTAAAGATTTTAAAATTTGGGGTATAATTTCTACGACAATATTTTTCCTAATGATTTTTCTCATAAATTAACTTTTGTACCAATTGGGTAAAATCTTCCTTCTATGAAATTGTCACCCCTCTATTAAAGTTTTGAGGTAAAGATTGAATAATTCAAGATTTTCAATAATAATACTCAAGAAATTTGGATTCTATTTCACAAAATACATAGGAAGATGGCAAACTTTAACTTTGTGGCGTCTTATCCTGCCTAAGCTTGCCCTGGTGGTTGATGAGAGTTGCCAGCTCTTCTGTTACAAAGAACCAAAAAAAAAAAAAAGGAAAAGAAGATGGAATGTGTTAAAATATGGTACGATATATCATATAGTAAATTAGAAATTTTATGATTGATGAGTATTATATTAGATTTTTACATATAAGTGAAAATTCTACAATTTGATACTATCAAACACGAGAGAACTCATGGTGAAAAATGGGCTTTTACACAGGTAAAAAAAGAAGAAGAAGAAGAAGAAAAACATATATATTTCTTTTACTATAAATACTCCTTTCAATAAAATTTTCAGGTAAATTCATCAAAAAAAAAAAAATTTCAGGTAATAATATCTAACTTTTACTCTAGTTTTGATAATCATTTGTTTTTATACTTTTCGATGCATTTTGATTGATTTGAGCTCTAACGGGTTATCATTGAACCCAAATTCCAACATCCTTAATGATTTGTTCATGTTCATACTAGTTACATACTAAGTTTGCTACTTCTTTTCAAGTTACTTAAAAAGAAATTCTCGAATTAAATCAAAAACTTTGACTGGTCTACGATTAGCATTGGTAAAGGGAAAAATATCATTATCAAGTGCACTTTGCCTTTAGAAAGAGGAAAGGAAACTTATTGAAAAGTGATAGAAATTAATTAAAGAGATTGTACTTGGATTTTTTTATGCTTAGTGTAAAAATAAAGGGGAGAGGGAAAAGGGAAACTAAAAAGAAAAGGCAACATAAAAAGGTTGAAATTAACCCTCAAAAGTGAAGAGAACAAATATGAAATATTGAAATTATAAGCTTTAGTAAATCTTTATTCAAGAAAGGATAAAGTGAAGAGGGAGAGTGAAGTCTCTTTTCTGCTTTATTTGCTCAGTCTCTAATTAAGATGTCAAAAGTAAATCTTGAAATTCATATAATAGCTGTCATGCAATTTACCCTACTATAGTATGCTTAATTATAACAAGTTAAAAATGAAAAAAATATTTGTAAATATGAAGGAAAATTAAGAAAATATTTCATATATCAATGCAATATTCTGAGAAAGAGAATTTATGCATGTAATAATTTGCAATTTATTTTACAAAGAATATTGAATTTACTATTCAGTAAATTAGTCAGAAATCAATCGATTCATTATGATTATTTTCTCTTCGCGGTAAAATATGGTAAAAAGATTGATTTGCGCTCCGTAGTTCACTATTTGATTTTCTCCAAAGAAAGAAAAGATAAGAACTTGAATGGCTAAAATTCTTAATTAATTTTGATGACAACTTCAAAGACCTCACAAGACCAAGCTAAGTGAACATTAAATGTCCTAGGATGTATTATTATTTCATAAGTTCACATCACATACTACTACGTGAAAAAAGGAAAAGTAGTGATGACTATATTAATTAATAACACGAAATTTGAAATCTGTCATTAGTTTTGTGTTGTAAGTGGCAAAAAAGTTGACCATAATTTGCTGTAATTTAACGAAGTAAATATAACAAAATTGTTTTTACGTACGTACATTTTTCCTATTTACAATTAATGACATATGCATAGTGATAACCTACCAATAGTAAAAATATAGGCACATATCATACTGTCAAGTAATGTAATTAACCATCACCAATAGTTAATAATAATAATCCAAAACGCTAGTTTTCAGCACTATTAAACTATTTAATGACAAAACAGACATTATTATCAGCGGAAAAAAAAAGGAAAAAAAAAGTTAATCACAAACCTGTTATGGATGGGATCAGGTCCATTAGGAATCCTTCTCTTGCTGGTGTAGTTAATATCAAACTTAGAGACAACCTTAATACTATGTTTCTCTCTTCCCATATTCCCATACTTGATTAATTTTCTTCCTCCATTTTCAGAAGCTCCAACAATCAAGAACCAAACAACAACTATCAATAATAATAGCCTCAAAAACACCTTCAGCAACTTATAAGTACTACTTCTCATCTCTCTCTCTCTATATATATGTACTTCAAGGCTAGAAAAATAACTTAAATATTTTTTGTGGGATCAAATAGAAACACAAAGAAAACGAGAGGTTTGGACAAATGTCTAGTTTTCTTGCAATTTTTTTGGGGAGGTTTTCTTTAGTGCATGGCTAAGGTGGTTGGTTTTTCTTTTATTGGTTTGAGTGATAGAGAGATTTGGGAGAGGGAGAGAGAGAATAGGAGGTTTTGGAACGTGGCAAGGGGGGAACACTTTGCTTTATAGTAGTGATATGAGGATACTTTTGCTATGGATTGTTTATTTTCATGCAGATATAATTAATATATGTATATGTCTTATTAACCAATATAATTCCTTACGTATAACAATACAAATTGTGAAACTGGATTCTTACGTAATTATAACATGCTGATTAAATTATTAATAGAGAATTTAAATTTTGCTCAAATTATTGAAAACAATTAATAATGGGCATATGGTATAGCATTTTGGGATCCTCTATCCCACTTTGTGTTTCATCTTTTAATTTATTGTACAGATGTTTGCTAAGTATATGAAATCCACAACCCTA
>JACFYI010003804.1:928902-939812 GCA_014898755.1 Handroanthus guayacan | reverse complement strand
AGCATAGCATATTCACATTGATCTATAAATAGAATAACTGCACTCATTTTAAGATACAAAGTCATACATTTTACTACCATGTTATTGCTATTTTCTTGTAATTTTTACTTTTTCGAGCTTAAATTGACTTGAACATAACATTTTTCTTAAGAGAGAATTGTATTTTACCCTCCTGCATTATTTTCAAATAGCATAAGCCTCCTGTATTATTTTAAATAGCATTTTACCCCCTATGTTTTTAATTTTGTTGCATTTAAAAGGCAATTTGCATGCACGAAGTACATACGAGAAAATTGAGAGTGGGACTCCAAACTTAGCTGGAAAAATGATGAGAATACCCTTGGGTTTCTTCTAAAATGGCCAGAAGACTATGGCAGTCCCATTTCATGCCATTTTCATTTCTCCTGCCATGGATTTGCTTGGGAAAATTGCATCAATGGCAAGTTCAAGTGTGAACAGCACAAGGAAGAGAATGGTATAGACACCCGAGGTAGATTTGAGGTTTGGACCGACTATTTTTTTTCAAATGCAAGAAAAAAACCGCAATTAAAATTGTGGAATCAAAGACGAAGATGTCTAGGGATAAGCTTTATTACTCTTGTCCACTATAGAAATACAATTTCTTTACGTGACTTAAAGCACAGGAAGTTAATTTTAAAGACAACCAATTTATGGGGGAAGACACACTATTTTTGCATCGAGGGGGATGAGGAGAAACGGAAAACAGAGGACCTGATATTCAGCTTTCTTTTTGCTACCTAGTGGGGCAATATCGGGATTTAAAAATTCAAACACTGTATGAATGGGTGTGCAGCATGTGTGCAACGAAATTAAAAACTTAGGGGGTAAAATGCTATTTAAAATAACACAGAGGACTTTATGCTATTTTGAAATAACCCAAGGGAGTAAAATGCAATTCTCTCTTTTTCTTAACCACGCAGAACAAATTTGAGTCGAGCATTTGAGTATTTCGTTTTGCCCATCTGACAACCTAAATATTTGTTGCACATTGAAAATTTAATCAACTTGAACATAATCACTTTTTGCACTTTTAGGACTTAATCAATTCAGGCTCGACTTTATCTGTGCACCCTTAGAAATTACATAAGCCCCTTCGTTACAATGAAATACAATGGGATGTCCCACAAAAGGTTTGAATGCAAGGCTGTTCCAAAGATTATTCTCCAACTACTCTTATTAAACTTAAGCTGGATCTTGCAGTGCAAATGCTTACTGCCAAACTTCCATCACTCGTGCTCAGCTATGCATTCTGTAATGGATGTGTGTGTATTTTTCCAAAAGCATGGACTTAACTTTTAATTTTGTTGTACCAAGTAGCCAACAAAAGTCTTATTTTTCAATCAATTCTTTCATAAGGGAGGAAAGTAAAAATGTGCAACAACAAAGCTTGAACTTTTATTCACTGAACAATCAACATTGTTACTACACCCCAAGGTGAGATTAGTAGTAGAGATTAATACATACTACAGTGTGGGCCTTTCACATTCACCCGCTCGACCCAATTCTTTAATGTTGTCTATCAAATAATAGATTGTGGTTTTCAAATATCACAATCTACCCCAATTTCCCCTTCAAACACACTCTAAACGAATGGGAGAATGCTATGCGTCCTATCTTCAAACATTAGCATAGCATAGCATATTCACATTGATCTATAAATAGAATAAATGCACTCATTTTAAGATACAAAGTCATACATTTTAGTGCCATGTTATTGCTATTTTCTTGTAATTTTTACTTTTTTAGGCTTGAATTGACTTGAACATAACATTTTTCTTAAGAAAGAATTGCATTTTACCCTCCTGTGTTATTTCAAAATATCATAAAGCTCTCTGTGTTATTTTAAATAGTATTTTACCCCCTATGTCTTTAATTTCGTTGCATTTAAAAGGCAATTTACGTTCGTGGAATGCATATGAGAAAATTGAGAGTGGGACTCCAAATTTGGCTGGAAAAATGACGATAACACCCCTGGTTTCTTCTAACATGGCCAGAAGACTATGGCAGCCCCATTTCATGCCATTTTCATTTCTCCCACCACGGATTTGCTTGGGAAAACTGCATTAATGGCAAGTTCAAGTGTGAACAGCACAAGGAAGAGAATGGTACAAACACTTGAGGTAGATTTGAGGTTTGGACCGACTACTTTTTGCAAATGCAAGAAAAAAGCCGCAATCAAAGTTGTGGAATTGGAGATGAAGATGTCAAGGGATAAGCTTTATTACTTTTATCCACTATGGAAATGCAATTTCTTTGCATGACTTAAACCACATGAAGTTAATTTTAAAGACAACCAATTTATGGGGGAAGACACACTGTTTTCGCATCAGGGAGGAGGAGAAACGGAAAACAGAGGACCTGATATTCAGCTTTCTTTTTGCTACTTAGAGGGGCAATATCGGGATTTAAGAATTTAGATACTATACGAATGGGGGTGCAGCATGTGTGCAACAAAATTAAAAACATAGGGGGTGAAATGCTATTTAAAATAACACGGGAGGCTTCATGCTATTTAAAATAACACGGGTAAAATGCAATTCTCTCTTTTTCTTAACCATGTAGAACAAATTTGAGTTGAGCATTTGAGTATTTCGTTTGGCCCATCTGACAACCTAAATATTTGTTGCGCATTGAAAATTTGATCAACTTGAACATAATCACTTTTTGCACCTTTAGAACTTAATCAATTCAGGCTCGACTTTATCTGTGCACCCTTAGAAATTACATAAGCTCCTTCGTTCCAATGAAATACAATGGGATGTCCCACACAAGGTTTGAATGCATGGCTATTCCAAAGATATATTCTCCAACTACTCTTATGAAGTGCAAATGCTTACCGCCAAACTTCCATCACTTGTGCTCAGTTATGCATACTGCAATGGATGTGTGTGTATTCTTCCAAAAGCATGGACTTTAACTTTTAATTTCGTTGGAGTAAATTGCCAACAAATGTCTTATTTTTCACTCAATTCTTTCAGAAGAGATAGGAAAGTAAAAATGTGCAACAACAAAGCTTGAACTTTTATTCACTGAACCATCAACTTTGTTATTACACCCCAATTGTAAACAGCAATAATACAATTAGTATTTAGAAGACTGGAACAGGACTTTCACAAGATCATTGATTCTATGAATCTTTCTTCGGTACTAGAAGAAACAACAAATCCTGTTATAATTGTAACTACTTTCCATACCAGAGATGAGGTTGTTTTAATATAAGCTTCAATAGAACCTCAGTAGAACAGCTCCATACCTAATCGACGAAAAGGAAAAATAGTCTAATTCAAGAAATAAGTATACTGCTGAAGTCACTGGAGGAAAAATCATAGCTTTTCAATTCTCTTATTGCCTTTTGGTGGGAATTTGATTTCGTCTCATGATGTCCGGTCAAAGCCGCCACCAATCTGCATGTGTAGCCATTCTGGCGATGAACCCCTCCCGTATTCTCGTGTACTCTGCGAACCAAATGCCACTCCAGGAGCTTCAAAAGTTTGCTGAGCAAACTGTGAAAAAGGAGGGGAAAAAGGGATATTATATGACATTAACGGCTGTGCATTTGGAATAATCAAAAGTTTATCGAAAGTTCAGACAGTTTCAACATACATCTTTTGAAGGAAATCCATCAATGGCCCCTCTTGCATTTACTGCTTCAAGTTTCATTGACAGAAACTGTGATACGGGTTGTCATCAGTGCATAATTCAAATGGATGAATCATCACAAAAAAAAAAAAAAAAGGAGAGGGAGAGAGAGAGAGAGAGAGAGAGGAGAAAAGAGAAAAGAGAAAGGGACATATAGCATGGATAGAGCAGGAGATCTACCTCAACCTGACGTTGCAATGATTGAATGTAATTAATAATCTCATCAAGCACTAGCGCTTTGCCAATAACCTGAAAAAAGAAAAAGAAAAGAGAAGGCTCTTTAAGATTGTTATTTTGGTTAAATATGGATCACATTTCAGGAGTCGATAGAGACAAAACAAAACATAGAACATAATGATTGAAAAAGCTGAGTAAGGTTTGCCCGTGAACTGAAATTCACAAATAATTTCATATAACCACTGTAATGAGAATTAGCTGGAAATTCTGCTAAAAAACTAAGATATTGGCTCAACAAGAAAGGACCAACCGTTTCAGTTCCATCGCTTGGGCAAAAAGAAGGGTGACGTGAGTTGAACATAACACCAATAACAGTTTACAAGAATTTAAAATCTCAACACAAAACAAGTTCCACTATCAAAGAGAGCATGCTCCTTCACTTGGATCGTCAGACGCAATTTCCAGTTAGAACAGCCAAAGCAGATGATGGCTTTGACAAACATCAGCTACCTTATTATCTCAAGTCATGAATCATGTGTTGAGAAGTTAGAATTAGTCCAGTCAACACATGTTTTCTAGGCATATAAGTGTTTTTCACTTATTTTAGATGGATGGATTTATACATGTCTAAGAGTGTAGCCTCCTTATAGTAAGTGTGCAACATGGAATCTTTGTATTGATTTTTATGTTCACTGTCCCCAAACTTGTCACCTGGCTGAAATTTCCTAGCGCAGGGAGTACCGAGGATCTCTATATGCAACGAAAGATGGAAGTATATCCAGAAATTCCAAATGGAAATGAGAAGTCTAGTACTGACTCAACAAAGCTCAGAACTATATACACCAACATTACATATTTCGATAACTAATGAAAATTGAAACAGGAAAAGATGAGACATTCCACTTTCGTGATAACAATATCATTTAATTTAAAATGAAATGGTAGACATCACTCGAGGAGACAACAAAGCCGATAAGATGCTGAGACTCACTTTATTACAACCAGGAACCAAATCTTGGAGAATTTTCATCCTCTCACTTATCTTTTCTCTTCTAGCCTGCACCAAGAGGAAGGTATGAGAAAAGATTGCCTAAAATGTAAATTCATCCACCTTAACGGACTAGCTTACACAGCTTAAAATTTACTTTAGTTTTCCAACCAGTGACACATATCATAAAAGAACAGAAAGATTATAAGAGGAATGGAGTCTTGTATTTACTCTTTCAGCTAAACTGTGACTATCGGTAGCTTGACCTCTTCTAGCTCGAACATGGATGTAGTCTTGCTTCGGCAGTTCAGCTGGTTTCTCAGGTTGCTCTGCTGCCTTGCTTGAATTTCCTTCTCCTTCTACTTTATTTGGGCCATTCTCGTTCGATCCCTCTGCCTTCAGCCTTTTACAATCACCTTCATTCTGCTCAAAGCGAAAAATAAATACCATGCTAGAGCCCAAAAAAAAAAAAAAAGGTGGCACCAAAGCAAAACAAAACAAAACACTAATACAATTAAGTACCATATACATAACTCAATTTCTTCAATCTCCCTCTTGTCTCTTTCACTTCATTAGCCACCTCAACAAGGTCTCTCTCTCCCTCTCTCTGTCTCACACACACACGCACACACACAAAAAGAAATGCAAAAAAGAGAAATTCCTATCTAAGATCATCAAAACTGAAATCGTAAAAAGTTAAGCCAACTCGATAATCATATAGTATAACAATGATCAATTAAGCAAACAGGTAAAATTAGTACAAGCATATATATGAAAAAAAAATAAAAAATAACCTGCAATATGCCAATGATTTTTACATGATTGAATCATATATATTTCACAAATTTCAATCAATTTTTGGTTTGAAACACTACCAAAGCATTATTGTTGTTGTTGCCGCCATTGCTGTTGCTAGTGGAAGCTGCTCCTCCCTTAGCGCACTGCTCATCTTCATCCCGCCGCTTTCTCGAATTATGATTCGGAGGACTATGATTCGACCTCTCGTCAATCACCATCGGATCCAAGCCCAAATTATACGACGTCGCATTGGCATTCATCTGAAACCCTTGCCAGATCTCCGCAAAGTTAAAAACTCCTGCTCCGTCATTCATCATCGCCGTCCCTTGCGGATCCATTTCCGACCCGAAATCAGTTGCCCGACCCACCTCAATCACTGCACATGAACAGGATCATTCATGTGTTAGATACAGGAAGGCGTATGTATAGGAGCAAGCGGGATGCAAGTGGGGCTGGTGGGGACCGAGAAATGGATCTTTTTTTCCTCCAAGAGTGGAGGTTGTTGGGTGCGTACTGCACCCACTGGCGTACTATGGCTACCACCAGCACTCCTCCACTCTGGAGAGAGAGAGAGAGAGAGAGAGAGAGAGATCTTGGGAGTTGAAAAGAAGTGACTTTGAGTGAGTTTTTCTCGGAGCGTCCAGCGTTTCGTGTCTTAAGCTCCCATAATATTCTCTTCTACAACTGGCTCAGCTACACCGAGTCGAACTTTTGATTGATTGACGCCATTAAATGAAAAAGGTGTGAGACCAATAATCATGTGATAATTGTAGTGAAACTTCAATTATAGTCAAACTACAATATTAATTTCAATCTAATGACTTCATTCTTTCAAAGAGAAATATTTACATCCAACTTATATATCAATATTAATATTAGTAGTTAATACTTCAAAGATTTTCAAGAAAAATTATTCGGACTCTTATTACAGTAAAAAAAAAAGTCCTCATGTAATGGATAAAAATCGAACTAATGACCTTCATTTTATCATCAGGACATCTGCCAATCAGCAAATTTCAGTCTAATGACTTAATTTGGGCTAATTCTTTCACGTATTGAATATTGATTCTGACAATTTATTATTTACAAAATGAACAACTATTAATAATAATAAATTGACCAACTGCAATAAAGGTAACATTGGTGAGATCAAGTATCTTGTGATGGAAAATATCCAAGAAAATATATAAATCTCGAATATAATGTGGACGTTAATATTTCACAAAAATAAAATAAAATACAAATAGAGAGTTGTATAAGTTAGACAATGTTGTATTACTATTATATCTTCTCGTATTTTCTACTAAAAATATAATAATAGAGCCTATAAATGTACATAATAAAGAAATAAAATTTTATTCTTCATAATGTTTCATCGCAACCTATACAACACATTGTCTTGTAACAAACATGTTAATCAAATTAATTAAGCTAAATTGAAAACTTATGTATGAAAAATTGTCTCGTAGACCATAAAAATTTTATTAAGATTACCAAACTAGACGTCTGATTTTTCCTCCAAACTTTTTAAATGAAAAATTAAATGATTAAATAGCAAAAGATACATCAAAAATATGATAACACGTTTAATTATTTCTGTAAACAACTCTAATGAAAAGATCAAATAATTAAATTGCAAAATACGCACTAAACACGATTAGTAATTAGGTTAACTTGCAAGTATAAGTTAAAAACGCATAGTAAGAATCATCTATATCTATACTATATATAAAGCAAGAGGATCAAAAGTAGTTTTTTTGATCCGTCATACTAAATGTACAAAAATAACCCTACTACAAAAAATAATGACAAAATAGTTATAAAAATTAAAAACAAACCATTTTCCTTTAATTTTTTCAGTATTTTTTTTATTTCATTCTTTTTTTCAATTATACTTTTCTTCGTCTCAACTTCAGTATATTCAAATTTATCTTTCGATTATATTATTTTACATAATAAATTCAAGTAATAATATTCAATATTTAAGAAATATTTTTTATTATTAAAAATAAATAAGTATTTTTAATTTTTTAAATAAAAAAATTTAAGCACATGCATCGAATGTGCCATAGTTACTAGTTTAATATAACTTCCACAGCTACCTTAATTTTATCCAAAAATACTTATTAATTTTCTTTGATTGGAAAGGTACAAATACTAATCGGTTTTAGGTAATTAATTTAAAATAATAATGTGCTAATACGTTGTGATTAAGGGGAAAGGTACAATTGATTAATGATTGTTGGGATTAGATTATGAGTCTATTTGTGGAAAGACTAGTGATTATGATAGTTTTATGTTTGGAAATTAGCTTTTTGTGGATAATCTGAAATCTGGATTGATAATGACCGCAGCATCATTTAATGGCCCACTTTTTTGGATCACTGGTTTGAGACTCTCACCTAACTAAGCACCATTTTTCCTTTATAAAATTCAATTTCTTCATTTAGAATTTAAATTTGGACCAGCCTATTAATTACTTAGACAAAAACTTTAAAACTTGAACAAATAATTTACATGTGGTCTTACAGGTATTGTAGCTTTTATGGTACAATTATAATGCTAACCTATATACAGTGGGAAAATTAAGCCATTTAATTTTATTCAAGTTATGATAAAATATAATATATATATATATATTTACGATGAGCATTAGTTATCTGATTATGTGCTATTAAATATGTTTTCTGAATGATTGGAAACTTTGACTATATTGTAAGTTGTCTAAAGTTAATTAATAATAATTTATTATTGCATAAGGGGCCTTAAAATTGCTTTCTGAGATGTTGTAATGTTCCTAAATAGGGAATGGCAAAATGGAGAAGGAAAAGCAAAAGTTAGGATTCCAAATATTTTTTTTGGTTAATTTACAGTGAATTATTAGGTGATTTTCAAATACCAAGTACTTTTAGTTATAATATAATATTTACAATTTTTAATAAAAGTAGGTGATTATGTGTTTAGATGATTTATTGCCTTAATATAATGTTCTGTCATAAGTGCTTGTACTTCCCCCACATTATAGTGGTCATCAATTTGACCACAGCTACTACTTTGCAACACAAGTTTAGTTCTATGTATAAATCAATCTCCATTAATTACAACAATGTAGTTCAGTCATTGAACTTTCTTGGCACCCTCAAAGATTCTCAGTACTTGTAGCAATAAAAATACATATTTTCCATTTTCAAGAGAAAATCAATAGGACTTTTTACCTATTTTTATAATCTCACAAATTACATTTTGAAGCCTTTTCACCCTATCACAATTATGTTAAACAATGATTACAACTTAAGAGTGATTAGAGAAGTTGAGGAAGTAGTTTTTGTGGGACCTTTGAATAGTACTAGACATGCAAAAAAGTTGGAAAAAAAAATAAATAAGTAACACCCATAGACTTTCAAACACATATGATTAATTTTAACTTTCAAAAAGATGCATTGATTTAGGATGTCCAAATTAATGACTTTGGTAGGATTAATCACATCAACTTTCTATCATGATATCAAATTTATTTGTTATATAAGGAAAAGGATAGTTTAAGATTCAGGTCAAAGGATATCTTTGGACTTTGATTAGATTTATTATATCTGTACCTTTTAATAAAGTAATTTTTTATGTCGTCATTCACTATTTCTAAAATATCCTCATTTTGGTGAGTTTTTATATGTTATTCTTAAAATGCACTTGTCATCTTATACTTACATTGATATATATTATAATTTACGGTAACTATCGCTACATGACTTACAATAGGAAAGTACTATATAATTACCTAAAACTTCAAATCAAATCAACTTCAACCATACAAGTTAAAATTCCAACTGAAGAGCTAAGATGCTAATCAATTACTTACTAAAAATTTTAATCTAAAAGACCAATGAGACCTTAAAGTCCGCTATGACCTTAAAATAATGAATTCGATACCCACATGTATGTGCATTGTCTTCTATTGCATAATAATTTAAAAAAATTAAAAATTGTTGTATAATATATTGTTAAGAATCATTCTTTGATTGTTATTGCACTGACGTTTAAATATTATTAATATGTCAACGTATTAATTCAATAGCGATAAAGTAACTCAATTCAATTGATAATTTTCCACATGGCCTAACTTTTGCTTAATAGAAAATAGCGTTGTCAAAGTGATGAATCAAAGATAAGCTGAAAGCTCAAAGCAGCTGTCATCCTGCCTAACTTACCCTACAACTTACCCGATTAAGTTAGACATCCATGACCACTGTAAAGAGCTGTGCCTACTTCCCTTACAAAGTTTGTTGAAATTTAAACCGTGCGCTTTGAAAAGATTCCAAGTTTTAATGAGAATTGAGATGGATTTAGTTGGCTATAACTTTTGATGATGGTGATATTTTGTCATTTGAGTTGAATTTGAAGTGTTTGTGATCTTAGTTGATATTTAGGTCGATTTGGCTATGAGTGGTATACAAAGGTATAAGATACCTGGAATTTAGTTTAAAATTAAAAAAAAAAAAAGTTATAGAATAATGACATTTTTAAGAGAAAATCATTTATCGAATTATTAGAGATTGAAAAAATAACAAGGATAACAAAATGCATTTTTTTTTTGCGTATATATTTATAAGTTATAGAGTTAACGTACATGTGACTATAATGTGAGGGTGTGGCATAATTATAATGGACTATCTTTGTGCTTTCATAATTATAAGATTTTGAATTAAAGGATAGGAACGGATGCGATTTGTATAATAAGACATGGACTCTTATTGGGTTTCAGCATTAAATTTAAATAATAGAGATATTTAAATTGGTTCGACTATTATATGATACCGAATGAGTCAAGCCATATAAGAAATCTACATTTTTTTCAATGTACTACTCCAAAATCATTTCTCACATTCTATTTGCTTTAATTGAAACCAACTCTTTTAATCAATTAAAAACCCATTTCATAAATTAAAAGAGATGTGTCTGAACCAAGTTTCTAATTATTACAAGATTGTTTTTCTTTCTTTCCCTTTTTCCCCCCTCATTTTGTGGTACACATACATGTCTTGAATTTTATTTTTGACACGTTCATATATCCTATTATTAACATATGATCATTATGAAAATACTATTATTACACTAGTGGTGCGAAAAATACGCATATTAATAGCATGCAAATCGTGCCATCACTAAAAAACCTGCCATGTGACATATTCCTTAAAATGGCAATTCCAATTGCAGTACTTGAAAAACAAGTTTCATTGATTTGTATTTAATTTTCCCTAGCCTTGTAAATAGAATCTTCTTTTCCTTTTTT